>SJOL01006032.1:381016-419819 GCA_004794785.1 Opisthorchis felineus
ACTCGCCTTCCAGGTTGAGGACCGCGTGATCCTCACTGCGCCTGGTTGGAGACGCTGCAAGATATGGCTGCCAGTCGATGTCAGTGGCGATCTTGTTGTCAGTTTCTATCCAGATTGCCTGAATGAGTGTCTGGTGGCGTAGGCACCTCGGAATGCTTGTAGTAAGCTAGCACTAAGTCCCTTCCCCGTCCACCTTTATTCTTTCCTTCACAATAAGGGTTTCAAGTAAGTCATGGTTGTACGGCAGCGAAGCGTCGGTGTTGAACACTGATGTCATGCTGTCGATGATGATAATGCAGACACACGTTCCAACCTCAAGGGTCAGGATGCTGTTGGCCAGCAATTCAGTTGGCCACCTGCTACCTCCAATCCGGAATGCCGGCCTCCAAAACAAAGTTGGACCGTGAACATAGAATCCTGTTCAGCCTCAGAAGTGTCCGAGTGTATACCTTTACTCGAACGCCATCGTGCTTCTGGTCCTGACGACCTTCCACCTGCGCTGTTCAAAGATGGCAGTGACTTCCTCAGTCAGTGCCTGTCTAGCCTGTTTGCGTCTATCTGGAAGAAAGAGACCGTTCCAGACAACTGGGGTGGGTCGATAATAGTGTCTGTCCATTGTCAAAGGGAGTACTCGAAGCGAATGTAGTAATCACATGTGTGTCAATTTGACTCCCGTTGTAACAAGGCTTCTGGCGTCGCTTATTCTTCGTCATCTTACGGTGGTACGCGAAGCACTGACCCGTGGGCATCAAGCGAGATTTCGACTTGGTAGAGGCTGCGTGGACCACATCTTCACACTCCGTCTGATGTTAGAGCAACGCCATATGTACAGAGGACTCACACTTTTGGTGTTCATTGACCTCAAGGGTACATTCGATTCCGTCGACCGGTCAGCATTGTTGATAACACTTGCTCAACAGGCTATGTCCCGAGAGTTTGTAAACACAACCCCGTCCCTATATTCACATACTTCCGCGTGTGAGGGTGTATGGTGAGCTCTCCAAAAACTTCCCTACATGTGTCCGACAAGTATGTCCACTCTCTCCGTTCTTGTTCAACTTCATCAGGGATGAAATGATGAGGCGAACGCTGGAAGGTCTTCAAAACCCCGGTGTTCAAATCTTTGCTGATGAAAAGTTCATCGATCGGGAGTACGCAGACGACATCGTCCTCATCTTTGAAGATTGACGCTAAGCACCACCTCTGTTGAATAAACTGACCACCATCATACCGTCTTTCGATGCACCGCCTAGCACCTTCAAAGTGCAAAGTCATGCTTCGGAACATGCATTCTGTGAACATGTCCCGTGAAATCCAAAGAAAAGCACTGAGGTTGTGGAGAGCTTTACCTAATTCGGTGGTTGTAGCTCCGACGGAAGTGCGTCTGATGATGTCAGTGCAAGAATCCAAAAGGCCTGAAACACCTAGGCCATGCTAATCTGCATCGCCTGTGGCGTCGAAAAGGCATATCACTGGGTCTCAAGGGTCGCTTGTGCCAGGCTACAGTAAAGGCTGTATTGTTGTATAGTTGCGAGACATGGCCTCTGCAGACAAATAATGTGAGACTTCAGGTTTTTGACAACCGATGCCTCACAAGTGTTGCTGGTGTCGGATGGTGTCAACGAATTCGTAACGAGTTAATTAAAACAAGGGTACTGGGTTGTGCAGCGGGTACCTCAATTTCGAAAAACATGAGCACCATCAACAGCGGTGATTCGGTCATGTGCTACGCATGCCGAAACACCGTCTACCGAGACGAGTGTTGTTCTTTATTCCTCCTTCAGAATGGTGCGAACCGCGAGGTGGACAACGTATGAATTGGCAGAAGGGTGTGGAGATTACGAGTTTCGGTGTTGTTGGTACAGTACGCCTTCCAGGATGAGGTCCCCGTGACCCCTGTTGCGCTTGGCTGAAGACATTGCAATCGATGTCAGTGGCATTCGTGTTGTGTGATTGAACTCTTGGAGGTGTAGGCACCTCAGAATGCTTTTGATAGGCCAACACCAGGTCCTCACACTTTTCTTTTCACCCTAAGTCTTTAATTAGTTGAGCCTCGTGGTTAAGCATCGGTGAAGCTTATTTCAACACTGACGTTGCTGTCTGTAATGGTGATGATCGTTCAGGTGTTTTACGTGCCCTTAACTCAAGTGTCGACTGTTACATTCAGACAAGATTTACTTCCTGTAGTTGACACGGTTGGCCGTGTGGTCCACATGTACGGAGCAAGTGAACAGAACAGAATCACAGATTCTCACAAGCATACCCCCCTTAGAAAGTAACCGTAGGCGTCTAATAATATGGAACGTTTGTGTGTATTCAGTCCGACGACGATTTATCACATTCGTGTGCTAGGTGGGTTCATTCACGGAAAGATAAGGCATGGGAAGAAGTAAATGAGCAACATATTACATCCCCAGACTGGGTTAGCCGCCACATCTTCAGTGTTGGCCGCGGGCTAACGAATATCCATCGAGTTGCTGCGGGATGAGTGCATCTTGAAAGTCGTCCAGCATCGTAGAATCATCCCAGAAGACGGCACATTAATGGAGTTGGAAAAACACCTGAAATTGGTGACAAAAGGACGGTTTTTTCGAATTTCCTCCGATCACTTCACCCACATTAGAGGATTACTTCAAGAACATTGGTGCTCCAAACAGGTGCAGCCCATGAAACCTGGCCAAAATGTTTCCTTCTTGACAGTGATTCGACCAGATTACCAGTTTTGTATGACTACCATAGTGACTTACGATTCATACTTCGATTAACAGAAAGTCGGTTTATGCTTTATGTTGTTCCCTATTTGTTTGGTCTTGGTTGGAGTACACACAAAGTTGGCCATTGGTGTAGGATGCAATTGGGGACATAAGTGCCCGATTTCCTCACTAAATGTCATTAATTGAATCTGTTACCGTACGGCTGTGTCGGTGATCTTAGTCTGTTTGCCGCTACTCGTCGACCAGTGGTTCATCTTCCTTCAAGCTATCTGATTGGTCGTTTTCAGATCAATTATCCTCATAGCCTGTAGTTGAACGTAACCAAACAACAGGACAGCTAGCCTTCACATTGTAATCAGATATATTGGCGAGATGCCCAATCGGGGTTCCAAAAGAAACGAAACTAGCCTGAACTGCCGATATTTCGGTAGTTTTCCATGCTCGAATTATAAGAATAATCAATTTGTATTTATTTCTCTCCATCGGTTTCTGTCCTCCGTGAACCGCATTTCACTACATTTTGACGTTCCTCACCATTCCACTGCCTCTGTGAAATTCCTGAGACCTATTTATTTCGCAGCTCTCAAAGGGCCTGGGGATCACAGCGTTGGTGATACAAAGGCAACGGCTGGCAGCACCGCACGCCTACCAGAAATCTATGCTGAACAGCTGGCAGCAGTCCCTCAACTGGCTGGTTTGGGTCCACTATTCAAGTCATCCAAGCCTGTTGAACTAAGTGAAGAAGATACAGAATATGCGGTTCGATGTGTAAAACACATCTTTCCAAAACATCTCGTGCTTCAGGTAAGTATTCAATCGATGCCTAAGTTGTATGTCTTCTCGGTGGACGGCTACTTTACATCTGAGCGAACTGCTAGCAAGACGCGGGTATTTGATAAGCTTGTGTATAGCCTCGGAGATAGAACGTATACCGTTTGTTAGAAAAATGGTAATGAGCCATGGGACAAGTGACTGCGCGTGAATTTGAGCCATCGTCTGACTATGCACTTTACAGGACTCTTTCACGGAAGCCACACGTCATCTAATGCGACGTGAATTTCAAATCATGGTGCGTGGTGCACATGAATGCAGCCCCCTAAGCTGCAATCAATAATTTAACCCCTCGCATATTCCAGCCCTGGTTACCATTCGCTTCCTGGTCTTTCTGTTGGGGGTCACGTCCTCTTACATCGAGCAGCACTCCTGGACTGCACAGTGAGTCTGCAAAGGCTCCCATTACACTGTATACATTTGCGTTCTCTGACAAAGGGTATTCTTATAGGACAACTACCGACTCTAGCCGTTCGGACATTTTGTTCTTTGTTGCTTTTCGCCAAGGCAGCCATCAACATCCTGGTAACATGGAACAACGCTCTTCCACAACATAATATTACAGGTCACTATGGGACAGATCACATCTCACTCATACTTTCTATAATTTCTTATTTCATATGGTCACGTGGATGTGGTGACAAACTATTTTATACAAGTGTTTGCTACCGTGTCAGGTTAAGCTCACTGTTATTTGTTTATCATGACTTCGACCCTTTTTCAGTACGAATGTACCAACACCATGCAAGATCAACTGCTGGAAGACGTCAGGGTCGAGGTAGAACCCGAGGACAGTGGTTTCATTGTACTCAGAACGGTTCCTTGCCCCACGCTAAGTTTCAACATTCCTGGCAATACGTATGTCCTGGTGCAACTGCCCGATAGCCCAGAAGTCCATTCGACCACTTTCACAAACACTATGAAGTTCACAGTGAGGGATCCCGACGCCGATGCGGGAGAGGTTGGATTACCTGATGAGTACCAGGCAAGTCCTGTCGCTCAATATGCAGTCTGCGGAACGTATTAGTGATTTCTTTTGTACAATTTGCACACATTTTTTGCATTTTAGCTGGAAGACCTCAGCATCGAAATATCGGATCACATTCAAAAGGTACTGAAGGGTAACTTCTCCTTGGCCTGGCAAGAGCTGAAACCGGAATCGGAGGTAGAGGAGACATACATGCTTGCCAGACACAAAACAATAAAAGGTATTCTGACGTCTCTATACGTAAACCACGTCATCCATACTGTTAATTGATTTTTAACCTTTTTATTCTGAACGTTGCATAGATGACCTGTACACGACTTGTTATGATATGGATTGTCATGTAGGACTATCAGCTATTTACTAAAAGGCAATGCACCCAGCCGGTCGTCACGCGACTTGTTCCATCTCTTCCAGCGCTGGTGGCTTGCCGAAGTCACCGACGTACCTGCACCTCCTAACTTATCGAGGCTTAGGCGCCTCACCCTTTCCATATCTGTGAGTGATTCACGGCTCAGTGACACGGGCGTAACCTTCAGATCTCTGCTGAAGATACTTCGGGTCCTGAGTCGTACTAGTGGTTGCTTTAAGTTTTGTCCTAGATTTTCTATTTTGGTTGTTATGCTGTATCTTATTTTGGTGACCCGTCCAGCTGTAATGCCCTGCTATATATCCCTCACTCCTGTGCGACCGATGTCTGTTACATTTTCTGATGTCCACCAACGAGATAATCCGCGATTATTGCATCGCTGCTTGACCCATTAACAGACTTGAGCGAGAGGGAAAAACAGTACCAAAGCTAAACGCTGACCCCATTCATTCTACGGTTTGTCAGCTTTTGCTATCCATGACCAAAGTCGAGCATGTAATTCTGTGGTATTTTCCGACAATATTGAAGTTGTGTTTGTGTATATCGTTTGGCTAAAACGAAACCATATGCGTACTGTTGAAATCCTATCTTTCAGTGAAGAATTGCCTTTCGACATTCAAACTGTGCTATGGTAAGAATGGATCAAGTTGATCCGAAAGCACCGAAAACACTTGATTTTCGAATGCCCATACAGTGTCTCTGTTTTCTACGTGACTTAACTCTTTCTAACGTGGGGATCAACTACCTACTGCAACCGTCGGTTCGAACTGATGCACAAAAATCCGTCATAAAGACGCGCCTCTTTTACTCCCTCCACAAAGTGCCGATAGTTCGAAAGTCGGATCTTATATTTTCTGTGACGACTTTTCAGTATATTCTTGGTCAGTACCCGACTCTCCACTGACGTTCGGATGAACTGTATTTGACTATGTCGATGTAGAATAATGATTTTTCCTCTCCATCTCTCCTTCTCTTTGTTTCTCCGTTTCACTCAATTCAGACGCAATGCTCCAGGTGATTGATCATCTCGGACTGCAGCCTTGTGACCGCACCGACCAAATGACGCAAGAGCAAAAGTCATCTCATCAGTTGTTGCTCTCGGGTGTTTTCCGCGGTGGAATCGAAGTGCTCGCAATATGTAAATTTGCCCGTGTAGTTCCTGATGTAGGCACACATGCCATCAGTGGACAGGGTATCAGCTTGTTGATTACTGTTCGATCGTCAAATCCAGAGATCAGTCAGGTCATTGCAGACTGCATTGGATAGATCGGCGAATTCAAGCTTGTCCCCGTTTTCTAACCACTCCTCTATAGGCACAGCATGCCGATGGTTCTCTTGGTTGTTTTTTCTCAATTGTGATACAGGCTCGCAGACAGACATTTTCCAGCTTCATCTTATGCTTTTCGTCCAACTAACTGTTTCGCTGCCGTCTGTAGTCTGGAAAAATACATTCTGGTAGGCGAAGTAGTGTATTTTCGGATAAACTAACAGGTTTCTGGTTATTTCCGGGTGGAGGTCTGCTTATACTGACCTTGTTTGATGGTGTGGATAGACATCGCCAAGGCTATTGGATTGACACCTGACTCTATAAGTTTGGTACACATCAGCAGTTCTTCATTATCCAAACCTAGAAAGAAACACAAGTATGTGATGGTTTCCAACATTTAAACCAATCTTAAAAGCGCATTTCGCACAAGCATTGGAAACAAATTATGTTACGGGTTTACCCATCATATTTTGCATACGAGTGCTGCCTGTCGAAATTGATACCGAGCGGACAGTTAGCGCAATAGAACGTTGCCAAAAAAGGCTATTGTTTATAGTGAATCCATTCCCTCTGGTTCATCCACTGATTCAATATAAAAACTAACTGACCTGTCTCCAGGAGGTTAGATATCTCCACAACTGTGTCGAAGGCAGTGGCTTCTGCCTTATCAGTTCCATTCTCAACGCCACCAGCAGGTACTCTCTTAGTAGGACCACCGCCAAGAGCCATTGTACCAAAGAAGCTGCACTAGTGAAGATACTGACCGTCCTGCAACAAAAAAACGGATTACGGTGGTGTCAGACCAGGGGTCTTTTAAATCTTAAAAAAACAAGTTAGCAAGCAGGATCGCCCAAACTCTGTTCAATCCTTTCCTATAATTCAATTAACTACGCTATCGGCATAAAGTGCCGAAGTGCAATGAATGCAATCGAGGTGACTCCGTATATAGGCACCACTAATGCTCTTTCTCAGATACCCTCCCTACTACCCGGCTATTTGGACAATACCGTGTAAAATGGAGGAGCTTTTTTTAGTGGTCACGTGGCTGAACCCTTATTACTAGCAATGGTGAATGGGTAGTCTCCCGAAGCGTAGTCGTGGCAAGAGTACCAAAAGTTTCCTCTGCCTTATCAGCGAAGTTCGAAAATCAGCTACGTTCGTCCCATTTATTGAAGGATTTCTGGGTTTTGTGCAGTCTAGTGTTTATAGTTTTCAGCTTGTGTGCGGTACCATCAACCATCATTTTGCATATACCACATGGAAAATAAACAGGATTCTTGAAAAACATTAAAATATGCTTATATACATTGTTCCACAATAATATTCCACATTAATATCTAGTCGTTATCGACGAGATAATGAGACAAACGCTAGAAGCTCTTCAAAACCCTGGTGTTCATATAACTACTGACGAAAGCCTTGTCGATCTGGAATATGTAGACGACATCGTTCTCGCCTTCGAAAAGAAGAAAAGTCGCAGGTATTTTTAGATGAACTAAACAGACACATGCGCTCTGCACCCGTGATGTGTAAGGTCAGGTCCCTTGGCACGTACTTGCTGAATAAACCACTTACAATCCAAGGAGAGGCACTCGAAGTTATAGAGCGTTTTATGTATCTTGGAAGTCGTATCAGCTCCGATTGTAGTGTGACAGATGAGATCAGTGCACGAATCTCTAACGTCTGGTCACGTTTGCTAATATGAGACACCCAAAGCGGCAAATTGGTATATCCCGGAATCACAAGGAACGTTTGTATCAGGCTACAGTATGGGCTGTTTTGTTGTATGCCTGAGACTTGGCCTGTTCTAGCGGCGGAACTGGGACGTCTTCAGGTCTTCGACGATCGTTGTCTCAGAACCATAGCTTGTGTGGGTTGGTGTCAGCGAATCCAAGGCAATTAGGAAGCTAGCTTTCAGCTGTGCAACGGGGACATCCATTTAGGAATGTGTCCATTACCAGAAGCTGCGTTGGTTAGGCCATGTACTGCGCATGCCGAACCATCTTTTGCTGAAGAGAGTGCTGTTTTCCGTGCCTAATCCAGAGTGGCTGAAGTAGAGAGGTGGCCAACCATTGACCTGGCAGTGGTTTGAAAGGGAATACGAAACGTTTGGGTGATGTCGGTGCGACTCGTCTCCCAGGATGAGGACCATGCGATCGCCACTGCGCCTGGTTGGAGACGCTGCAAGATATGTCGGCTAGTCGATATCAATGGCATTTTTGTTGTCAGTTTCTATTCAGATTGCCTGAATGAGTGTCTGGAGGTGTAAGCACCTAGGAATGATTGTGGTAGATTACTAATAATCCATTCACCGTCCACTTTTATTCACAATTAGGCTTTCAAACAAATCACGGTTATACGGCAACGAAGCATCGATGTTAAACACTGATGTCATGCTCTTGATGATGATGATAGCTACATCAAAAATTTCGCACTACGGAATGACGTATTTCTACTCTGCGGTAATGCTGGTGTCCATTTTAATTATTCCAAGACGTTCACACTAGCGCTAACCGCGCGGTGCATGGCTGTATACACTAAAACGCCTACCTGCAAATGTGTTTTGAGAAAGGCACAAGCTTGTTGGCAATAGGCGGCCGTAGCCCATCCAAGTTTTTCTACGCGTACTTAATAGTTACGATCTACTACAGTACGGAAAATGCGTGTGTACAGTGCCTCGTACGATAAACGCTTAGCTCGATGTGAACATGACAACACTAACCAGCATTTTGTTAAACAAAACAGACTTCCAGTTAATTAGACATACAAGGTAACAACCCTACCGTAATCACCCAACTCCCCCATGGAAGACCACGACTCCGGTCCCGTGAGACAATTTTGTAAGACCCCCTCCCAAAGGGACCACTCTCGATGTCTCCGTGGGTCAAAACCCCATCCCAAGAAATGACCAGGATGCGAGATCCGTGTTCGAATTTCATGCCTTTACAGGAAGTAGGTATTTGAACAATGGCATATGAAACTGTTCTCCCTAAGCAGTTGGGGGTACCATAGCATGATTCTCGCCTGTATGGCATGGCTACTGCAATTTTTACCCTCTGTAAGAACCACCCTCCAGATTTGACCAGTCGTAGTTGGTCACTTGTGACATCTTTGAATGGTTGACTTCCTTCCATAGGAAACCAAGTGTCGAAAGAGATCACCACTGGTCGTACGGCAGCGAAGTATCAGTGTTGATCACTGATGTTATGCTATCCATGATGATGACTACTGCTTCCGGGTCTAACGGCTACTGTGGGTCACCTCCTCACGAGGAAGTCCCGCCACCGGAGATAATTCGGCAACCTTCGAAGGTGTATCCCCGAGAGGTGATACCGCACCATTAGCTGAAGTTGAGGTATGTTAACTGACAGTTGCTGAAACGATCCGTCAATAAGATAGCACCACACGAGCACTAGTGAGAGGTTATCGTTCGGTGGGATGGTGCTGCATTAGGTTTCCAACAATCAATAGAGTAATGAGAAGACAGTGGTGTGGGAACATTGTTTATTTATAAACCAGATTAGTTCAAATAACACACGGCACTGTTTATACGGCGACCACTTCTTCACCACAAAACATATGAACAACCATGTCTGGGTAGATCTTCTTGCCATCGCAATCGTACAGCAGTAACCGTAGGCAAACGTCACACAATGGGCATGGTTCTAGTGGGAGTAGCGTCCCCACTTTTGAAACAAGCCAGCGACAGACAAGCCGCTTGCATACATAGCACCGGATTGACCGGATGTAGCTACGACCAGTTAGCATCGGAAACATTTCGGGTGACTGGCACGCATCGCGGTCAACGAGCCTAAAACATGGGATAAGCGAGTGGTTGAACATCAAGAGCGAAAGTGCTGAAATAGATTCATGTGGCATTCGTCAGTAGACGACCTCATTCAATTTCGAGGAAGCATCCCACGTCCCAAAGCATAGATGCTTTTAACGTGAAAACTTCCGGAGTACAGTTGGTGTGCGAACGCCCCAGAAAACAGTAAACTTTATTCTGTTTTCCTGAAACTTTTACACCCAGAAAAAGGTTGCTCTCTGTAGTATCTCTGATGTATACGGGAATTCCCTTTTTTATGCTGTTTTCTTTGAACTAAACTTAAATGTGGTCTAATGTCATTATGGATCAGTCACATCAGGGTTCGTTTGCGTGACCGACCGTCTGCTAAGGGAAAACACGTCCGTGTTTGCGTGTTCGCACATTAGAACTAAAATGTGATGTTTTGCTCCAGGCTTGTTTTACCCTGACCCTCGTGAGTGGGGACACCTGCTGGCTAATCGGGGACAAAAATGTACACCGTACGAAATTTCAAAAACTTGTTCCCCTGAGTATTCGCAACCCGACAAAGTCACACGACGCGCAATCTTTCCTTGAGGTGGGGAACGACGATCTTTTTGATACAGGGAACCAGCAGTACGTACAGAATTGTGCGAAAGGACACTCGGAAGGTCTGCTCTCCCTTTGGATGGCAAACAGTTTGAACAGAAACAAGCTTTCGATCAATATGGGATAACGCTACTGGCTACTAACTCCCAGGTCCACAATGTGCTGGCTAGGAAAGCTGAAGTCATGCAACTCCGAAAAATTGGAGATCGGCAGACTACACAAATGGCTGAAATACGCGAAAACAATCTAGGAAACCCAAACATGGAGACCCACGAATGGGTCTCACGTGCGTATGTTAGAACAGTACAGCTTCTGATACACTCCTGTGAGATAAACCGATGGAGGTAACACGTTTTTTATTGTTCACAAAAATGTTTCACAGGGGAAGAAAGCCCATACTCAGATCCGTTATGTGTATGGTAAACACTGAAGTGATTAAGGAAAAAAGAAACGACTAGCAAATATGAAAGTGTACTCCAATACGTATTGATAAGGCATAGCTGTGCAGAATCATGGAGGTTTGAACAAACGAACATCCACCATAGTCCTGGGACACTGAAGATTATAAGAGGTTGGAAAGTGCAAAGTGGAAGAGTTCCGGAGGTGAATTGTTCTCGAAAAAATAAGAAGAGTAGTTCTGTTAGGCAGAAGGGAATAAAGACTTGATGTGAGTGGCTAGATGAGCATAGGCCCGTCGTTTGACTGAACGGTTGTGGAAGATGGAGGGGGCGAGCTCAGTGGAGTAGCAGAGGCGATAAAATAGTGAAAGCGAGACAATTCAAAGGCGAAGGAGGGTTGGCAGGTTATCGGTAAATGAAAGGGGTGCCAGCGATAGGAGTGAAGGATGTGCAGAAGGCGAACCGCCCCACATACAACAGCAGTATTCCATGGTGGGATGGATTCGGGACTTGCACAGAAGTTGAAAGGGAAACCGAGTTTTCTGAAGAGTCGGGTTGCAAGTAATTTCATGTGTAGGGTCCAAATAAGATTGCTTTACTCTGTCGTAGTGGTCGGGCTTCAGTGCTGCAATGGTCCTGCAGGCCGCATTAGCTGGAATACAGTTTGTCAAGTATGGTAACGGAGCAGCGATCAGACGAAGAACAGCGAGAAATCGTATGATGAGGCGGCCTAGGCTAAATTCGCGCTGCCCCCTGCGACAGAAGTGTGCTTCCTTCTGGTGACCAGCATGTCCGTATTTGTGGAAGCAGCGATGCTGCCTTTTCCTGAGGAAAGGCATTAGAAAAGGTAGCCTAGAAACCGCACACGCCGGTCGCACGGTTGATCATCACCATCGGCGAGTTATCCAATACGCTCGAGAGAGAAGTAAACATTACGATGAGGTCCATTCAACTTCAAACGCATCTGCTGTTTGTACTGACATCAAGTCAGGCATCCATGCCTTACTTTTTGCGCCATCGGTGCACGCCAGACCACTTCAGCCAAATGGGTCAGATTATTGGATGATTGGCCCTTAGGAGAGTGCCACAAGAAAACCATAGTTGCTGCCTCGCGGTTCGCAATCTCGGGTCAGATGCTAACGGAAGGGTCCCCGAACAAAATCCCACATCTCATTGCATTGCGCGTCTGGATCAAAAGAGTCAGAGCTTCAAGGTGTGGTAACTCAGCCAAAGCCCTGCCTCGGACTGGGCGCCTCATTCACCGATCTCTCAGCTTCTTGGTTGTTGGTCTGTTCGCCGAGGTTGTCATTTGGATTGTAAACGTTTCATCATCAATCGAGGTGGGATCGTTATTGCGGGGTTGAGTACGGGCTCCATTCAACTGTCAACCGCCTAACTGTTGTATTGTATCTAGACTTCTGCCCTGTAGAATAAATCAAACGAGACCAAATCGAAAGGATCTGCTCCATATTGTTGGTTTCAACAAGCGTAGTCGAATTGGGCAAAAAGTATCGCTTGCTCAGAACTCTTTCGAAACAGGCACACAACCCCAATTTAGTCCTATACCTCGAACTCCTTGAAACGAAGCAAGATTTCTCACACTGATCTTTGGGTGTCTGGTGAATGTGAGGCAATGATTTGTGGTATAAGAGTCGTGTATAGCCCGTAACTGAATGCGCTCTACCCTACTGAGCGCCAGTGGATAGTGATCTTTTCGCTGTTTGGTTACCTCGCCCAATTAATACCAGTGCACCTAGACGCTGCGTCTGTGTTAGCATACGCTCTGACAGACAGTAGTTCTGAGACAAAGAAGATAGCTTCTATCGGGGGTTGCCATGGCTGCTTCGGTCAGCAAGAAGTGCCACTATCGTGATTCTGTCCGGTGGCATGAAGCTCAGGTCGGGCAACTAAGCCCGGAGTAAACCTAACTGCTCCCAGAAGGACGGATGTCAATGAAACGATCTCCGAAAAGGATGTGACCCCAATTTATTCACAGAAGCATAGTCTCAAGAGATGAGATGAACCCGAATGGAACGTCGACACCATTCCCCATCGACAACGGAAATTCAACGTTCCCTCACTGCAAGAAAGCACCCGGTTTGCATCATGCACTCTTCAGACGTGAATAGTTCCTTTGCGTCAACATGACGACTTTACTCCAAAATATGTAAAATGAAGACAATACCGAGGGAATGGTACGCCCAGATGGTGATTCAAGAAGGGTTTAAGGAAAACCACTGGAGTATCAGTCCAGTAGCCACAGCTTGCAAGGTGTTGATGTTGCGGAATATAGATAGCTCAGGTGAGCTGCTTCGTTGTTTCAATTTACGAAGACAAATGGACATCAGTTCAACTATGATGACTTCCAAATAGTTGCTCGTGCAAGAACAAAACGGCAGTGGAAGTTTGTCGAGGCGTGGTACCTCACAGATAAATCAGTCAATAAACACGTTGACGTCGATCCAGTGTACCAGCAGCTACGAACAAAAGAACTATATAATTACTGGACTATGAACCACGTGGGAACTCAAACAACAGCGAACGGACCACTCAGATCAAACAAAGAAAACTACTTCAATCAACAAATCGAGTGGAGGAAAAGTAGACCACAAATCGAGAAGGAAACAGACCAGTCCTAATGGAGAATAGAACTGTCGAATTGAAGGTGTCCAAGGCACCAGATGCAAAGAAATGACACCACAGTGCAACTCAGATTCCAAGTTGAACAGCCACACTATGCGAAAGCTTCGTCGCGAACAACCAGTCACGTCAGAGTTATTAGATATTGTTTACAAACCGTATAAGCACAGGCAGAAGAGAATGAAATTTATGCACTCAAACTGGCACTGACAATATCACCTCTATTGGTGACCTCGAGTGACGAAGAGACCAGAAACCTTACAAGGTACTCTCTGGTATCATCCTACACAGGCTAATCCGCCATTGAGGGAGGCAGATTCCCTAGAACCAAGATGGTCGGGGTTGCACTGACCAGAACTTCACTCTGCGGCAAATGCTGGAACCGCCCCACTCTTTCCGACGACTAGCAGTGCCCGGGTTTCTCGATCGGTGGTAGTCAGAAACTAAGGAATTGTCTGGCGATGAGGGGTGTCCCTTCAAAATTCCCGCCTTTTAAAAAGATTGTATGCCTCGTTCCATGGATGTGCGTAGTAAATTCCTGAGTTTACCGCGTCCAGTGGTGTCAGGCAGTGATGTCCTCCATCGTCTCTTCTTTTTAATTTCGCAATCATTGTGTCGCTTGGTTATCTGATTCTAACACATCGGAATACTTTCGGGGCGCTTGCTCACGGACATTGAGTAAGTTGACGATACCGTTCTTCTTAGATCAGATCCTTCACAAATGCGAACCATTTTAAATAATGTGGAGAATTCTGCTGCATGATTTGGCATGCGCTCACATCTGGAAAGTGTAAAGTGTCACTCCAAGACTGGGTGGAATCAAAACGAACCATCATGTTTGCAGGTGAACAGATCGATATGGTATATAAATTCGTTTGTCTGGACAGCTGCATAAGTCCCGGCGGACTGGCGAAATCACCTGCCGAAATGGGAGGCGTTCACCAACCTGACGTGTGGCGTTAACGTGAAACCAGGGTAGAGTGTACAGTGCTGCGATTTGTTCTGATCACTGAAGTGGCTATTGCTTGCAGATTTCCGAAGACTGTTTGACCACCGGTACCTTCAAAAAACTGCGCGCGTGCGGGTGGAAAATCAGATCGATAATGCACAGCTACATCAGACGGTTTCCAAGAAAGGTAACTTCCCCTCGACCGACCAATTGGTCACATTCCGTCAGTTACACTGGTTATGCCTCGCAGAGCCTTCTTTGCGCAGCCATATATCGGAGGGAGACAACCCAGGGGCATAGAACCCCTTGCCAGCCAGCTCAATTACGTTGGAGAGTGCCGTCTTCTTGGATAGTGACCACAGGACGAGATAAACCAAACCTGACAGAATGTCCAGGACCCCACTGGAGTCAGGAATACGAGGATAGGATAGAGTACAGAAACTCCGACTGAGTGTTTCTGCAAGATTCCGGCTTCTGGTAGGTGTAGGCGGGTGTACAAGTTATCGGCCTTGTTAATAACAAGCACCGCCTAGTCAATGAAAACAGTACACGGACTCTGAGCATCAACATAGTCCGAATGAGATGAACAGCACGAAGACACAATATTGAACAATTCTGGAGATGAGGGTCTACTGGGCCCAAAAAAGTAGGGTGTAAATTGGAACACTCGGTCGTTGAGATGCAGCTATCCCAGGGCTATGAGCTAAAGAATTATGGCATACCGTCCTAATCAGCAGAAAAGTGACAACGAAGGACGGTGAGACGGAAATATGTGACGGACAGTGGACAGTCAGTGTTGTGGACGCTGAAATCGCCGAGGTTTCAAAGGTAAGCAGCGGAACCGGACTGTAGGATGTGTTCGCGTTTGACACTCCGTGGAGAGGAAAGCTAACTGGTGGGTCATACGCAAATAAACTACTTGTTAATTTGATGAAGGGAAATCTTACGCCGAAAAAAAGTCGAAAATAAGGTGAACAGCCGAGGGCAGTGAAAAGATGGCGAGAGGAACGAAGACAACACCCCCTTCATAAAATTGAAGCAATGACGTAAAGAGTAGCTAGGTACCTGTACGTGTGTGAGACACCGTTACGGAAAAATCGTAGTTCAGTGGTGAAGAGAACACATGAGGCGGAAGACGATAAGAGGTGCTGTAATGCGCCAACGTCACTGCTAAAATTATGGGTGTCGCCTAGCAGTATTTCGAATTTAAGAGGAAAGTTGTGTACATCCACTTTTCTGTGGTGGATGAGGAACCGGTATACAAACCTAGAGACTCGAAGAAGCTAAATGCGAACTACAAGCTGGGCGACGATGCCTGCCAGCACTGTAGAGTGAGCCACTGACCGTAAAATGGGATTCATCGACTTCACAGCCAGCGTTGGCTTGCTTGTAAAATTACTATCTCGTTATGGTAGCTACAGCTGTTGGCATCTGTAATAGGGTGAAGCAAATGACGTCTTTGCACCCGAAGTCGGTTGTGCAGCTGCATGCGTGGTGGTTTTTATGCCAGAGATACAAAGGCGCAGAAATGTTCAGTGAGAGATACATGTACTGAGAGAAAATTGCTTTTGGAGGGCGTAAATTGATAGAGGTTTTCATTGACATTTTCAGTCTTGACAGTGCTTTACTTTGCCTGTTCACAAATCACTTAAAGTGGTGGTATTGAAAACGTATACGAGCTGTTTTAATGGGTGCAACCTCCACCAGTTGTATTCACTTGGTACTGTATCGTTACTTGCTTTTCACGAAGTACGGCGTTGAGCCGCTTTCGAATCACCCCTTAATTCAAGAAGGCCTAGTCAAGCCAAAGAACAATGGGCATTCTAGCAGGTGAAAAGGGCAAGTAAGTAGGCTGTGAATTGATATGCCACCTGACACAAGGCGAACGCAGAAGATAGTGACTAGACTCACCTGATATCGGTAAACACGATAACATGTTCGCAGTTACCCTGATGGACATAGTGGTATGGCTTTCCAACGTGAACAACCAAATCACGGATAAGTACATCGTTCATCGGAGCCGAAGTAAATGGGCCTTTTGAATCGAACTCTGGTTTGGTTTTGATCCATTCAAGAATAGGTCTAAAGTGCATGAGCACACATGAGGGAATGCGTACTTACTGACTAAGACTGTGATGTTCCCGACTTCGAAGGTCATCATAAAACGTATTTTCAATAAAAAAGTAGGACGACTTATACAATCGTTCTGCTGGTATGTGGAGGCTTGGATCATCCAGCGCTTCACTGCAATCACCCAACCAGACCTGAGGATGTGATTAAGCGAGAGGTTGAAATTATACTTACTTTGTCCTGAGGACACTTGATAGCATCTCGTAGCTGGGTCAGCTTATTTGCTCCAAGTAAAACAATCTGTTGCGTTGTAACCAAGTAACGAGACTATTAAGGATAGAGTAACATCAACAGGCAGTAAGATTACTTGTGTCGCCAGGTCCAGTTGTGACAAAGACATTGGGCGGTGGACATGAACGGTGACAAACACATCCCTCAGCAACTCAGTTGCCTCGGGGGATTCGTGCACCATATTCTTGTAGGATAAGTCAACATACGGTTTTGTGACCCGCTTTAACTTGGTTTGCAGGGATATAGGAGAGGCAGCTGTTGGTGCGTAACATTTGAGGACTTCCAGTGTCCTAAGTTTGATCAGATCCACATTTCGTGCGGGTACAGTCTCCAAAATGGCCTCAAGTGTCGTGTTATCATCTTCAATAAAAAGGGATTCAAGACTACAGTGCTGAATTATGGGAAGATCAAACTACCTGCAATCTTGTTGTAGTTGCTTGAAGGTAGACGCTTGCGACGCCAAGTCAGCTAATGCAGAGGAAGTCGAAGATGATGCACGATGTTCATCTAGATGGAAATACTCGTCTGGAATGGTGGCTTCATACAACCTCGGTAGATCACCGATGCGCAAAGCGGGTGATTCGATATTGCCAATTTCCATAGAAATGTGAGGATTTTGACTCAAAAAGCCAACTGGAAATTACATTCGACAAACTGTTAACACTGACAAAGAAGAGGAAATGGCTGTTGAATAAAAATGCCACCAACTTAAAATGCTAGCTTCAAACAATTCAAACCCTTTAGCACCGAAAAGTGCGCGTCGCAACCTTGAAGAGATTGCATCGAGAATGGCCACTCAGTAGGAAGTGAACGAAATGCGAGTGCCGATAGAACTATGCGGGGCGAAATGGCTCAGTGGTTAGAGCGCAGATTTACTGACCGGAAGGTCTGCGGTTCGAACCCGACATCTGCATCTGGACTTACCCTGTCTAGGCTTGGGCAGCCTGGCAGTATCCCAGCCCTCGTGCTTCTTTCTGGTGGCACAGCAGTTGGTCACCGAAAGGGTACTACAGCTGAACGATTTTTTTCATAGAACTATGCGCCACGTACCTATACACTAACATCGGTTGTTGCGTGGTGCAATCAGTCAGGCCGTTTTAATTACTAGATAAAGCAAGGCAAAAAGGCGAAAACAAGCTACTGATGACACGTCGAGCCACTTTTCCTGTTCCACTCTCCGATGGAACTAAGCAACAAACATGCCAGTCTTGCACTCAAGTACGTGGTTGATGGAAGTGCACCACCTAAATTTGCCACTTCGCCTCAGCTTGTGAGATCTCGTTCCCGGCCTTATCACAGCCCTAATGTGCAAACTCTTAAGCGAATAGGTGGAAAAGCAGCTCTGGTGCGCACTCTGTTTGATAAAAACAATTGCTGTATTTCCGAAGACGCAAGATCAAAACATCGTAATCAAGCTTAAGGAACCTTCGTTACCTGAATGCCGCTACCTTCAAACTCCACGTAATTCTGCAGCTCCCCCAACTGGTTGCGTGGGCGTTAGCATGTCTGTAAGCTCCCGAGATCAGGCTTCTTCATTTGATCTGGTCCCCATAAACAGCCGTGTTTGTGCCGTTCGTTTGTCCACTTCCACAACAAACGATTACGGTAGAGTTGCTGCACCCTTTCGGCCATAACTGCGTGTATTTCGGAGCAGAAATAAGGGCTGAGACACTTTCAGGTCACCGAAGCATAGACAGGGGTAGCCAAAAGCCAAGGCTGATTTCGCTCCCAAACCGCTGGGCAAACCAGAGCTCCACTTCCAAAGGAATTCACAATAACCAAAGCAACCTGTTCTTCGTTTATACTTTATGTACATTCACCAGCAAACTGCGGCACTAACTCAACGAAAGATAATTTTCAACAAGAACTAACCATTCTCCCATCTGTTAGGAGTTCAGATCTTGTTCTGGTCGCAACACACAAGTAAGATCTCTCAGTACATCAGAGACGGGACCCTGTGGTCCTTTCATTTCGGATCGAAAACGTGATGATCATTGTGATCGTCTCTGATAGCTTCGTATAGGCCACCAATTTTTCCTAGGTTGTTGTTTAGGTCCTGACACACCGCCGTTGCGCTACCAATGTAGTGGCAGATAATACTGATGAGGCACGCGAGTAGTACGTGGCTCTCTTGTAACTCCGCCTCGCGTCTAATGGAAGGTGGGGTTTATTACGGAACCTGTGGAACTACTTTGCAGCGTTCGTTGACAATCGCGTGATAGTCAAGGAATATCCACGAAAGTCCAGAAAGAGGCGTGAGGATGTCCAGCTTTTAAAAAACAAGGTGCATATGAGATGTTTACGTTCCTGTCTAATAGTTTGTAACTATTTAGTTGGCGTTTGCTAATAAACAAGTCCGCGGCGAAGGGCTTTCCTCCTCACACCAGGTGTCCCCCTACAGATAAACGGCCACGAAGTCCGATTGACAACATGGCTGTTAGCTGCCGACAGCGATGCTCTACACTTGACTGGCAATTTCCATAGTTAATTCACTTCGCTGCAGAGCAAATTGCCGGTAAGGTCCCCGGGGGTAGGGTGGTTCAGGAAAAAGATATCGTTTATCCATCGAACAACCTGATGCACAAGGTGAACAAGCTTATCAACACAGCCTTTTTGAAGCCTTCAAGCTGCATACCAACGAGAAGCCAGTTGAAATGCGGAGTTCTCAAACATCAGATTTTAGAAAAATTACCGTCGCTTCGTGATATCAGATGTTGTATCCCTCCGGATGCCGAGCATAAATCAGCTAGAAAGTCCGTTGAATTGTGCTCAGCATGGCGGGCGTGCGGATAGAGGAACCCGGTGAAATCGGAAGGCGAGGAGAAAGGGGGGATCCGGTGCACCTGAAATGTTCGGAAGCTGTTTTATTTCATACCAGCAAACACGTTATCAGTGAAGTCACCAAAGACAAGTTTCGAAAGCATATTATATGCCAAAAACCAACATATAGAACCCCTGAGCTGAACAACCACATCACCCAACCTAAAGCCATCACCTTGCGTGGGAGTAGGGTTTCTGTGCTGCGATGCCCACTGGGGCTACGCTGGCTGGAACTCAGTTCCAAAAGGTTCAAGCACGTTAGAAAGGGTAATGGGGAGCAGCCCGACGAAGAACAACGAGTCCCATTATTGTGGGGAATCAAGTTACGAGGCGGTCCGGAGGTAAAGTCGTACCGTTCTCCGCGATAGGAGTGTGAAGTTAGTGGAGCGTCTCCCTCAGGCGAACATCATGTCCATATTTATGGAAACAGCGATGCTGCCTTCATCTGAAGAAATACGGGTTAGAAAAGGTAGGCCCTAAAAAGCGCACACTCTGATTGTCCAACGGTTGACCGCGACCGCCGGCGCACTATTTAATACGATCGAAACACTTTTAAACCAAAGGGTATGGTGCTGTTCACAAGGTACCTGCTGTGCGCAGTTACATAAGGAGTGAAACGATGATGCCTTACTTCCTGCGTCCTCGGACCAGGCCAGCTCCCTGCAGCTAAGTGGGTCAGACTTTTGAGTTAAAGGCTCGAGGTCGGGTACCTCAACGAAGCCTTCTTTGGCCCGGAAAATCGAAGAATACATTTGCCCTTATAGGTCTTCATTCATTGACTCCTTCCAAAACGCCCCTCACCCTAGTCCTTCTGACTTATTTGGCCGTCAGTCACCTTGCCGTTGATCCGTATCTAAGCTTCTGTCCAGTAAAACAAAAATTGGCCCCTATTAAATTCAAGAGATCTGTTCCGCATTGCTGCCTTCAACGTCCGTACTCTGTCTTTCTGGCCAACAGGTAGCTCTTGCTCGGACCTTATTTCCTCTTCCGATCGATGTATATTGTGTGTCCGACACACACATACAGAACCCAAGTTCGGTCATTCATCTCAAACCGCTTGGGGCGAACCCAGATTCTCCCTTCCGGTGATCCCGATGCAATGGCTCGTGGTATCTATGATGAGGGAGTTGTGCTTAACTCCAGGGCTGAATGCGCCTTACTGGACTGGATTCCAGTTAATAGTCGCTTTTCCGCGGTCAGGTTGACTGGCTGAATCAAGACCAGTGCACCTCGACGCGGTAAACGGTGGTTGTCCGTTGCGTTAGTAAACGCTTCGGCAGATGACAGCTCTGAGGCTGAGAAATACAGCTTTTATCGAGGTATGTCACGGTCACTTCCGTCAGCAAGAAGTACATAAATCATGATTCTGGCAGACGTGCTGTGACATTATCCTACGCAGGTTGATCCGTCAACAGCAGAGTCAGATTTGCGAGAATCAAGTTGGGTTTCGCCCTGATCGGGTTTGTATCAATCATACCTTCAACATGCGACGAGTGTTGGAACTACGCCATTCTTTCCGACCACCAAAAATGGTCGCAGTTCCAGGCCTCAAATCTGTTTTTGACTCCATTGATCGTCAGAAACTATGACATTGTCTGGTGATGAACGGTGTCCCATCTTCCCCATTATAAATACCTTATGTGCGAGGATATTGCTCTCCTTGGATAAAACTCTTGGGAATAAATAACATAATTCTTTAGTGCAGTTTAGTATGCGCTTCGCACTTGTAAAGCGTATAGTGCTGCTGCAAGATTGGGGGGTCAATCCCAAACCTCATGTTTGTAGGTGAACCGATTGATGGAGTAGACAAGATCCTGTACCTAGGTAAGTCCTGGTGGTCTGGCGAAGAGTGAAGTCACTCCTCGAATCGGGGAGGCCAGGCCAGGATATGCTAACCTCCGACTTTTGTGGCGCCCACGAGACATCGGCTTGACTGTCAGGGGTACAGTGTACAATGCTACGGTCCGACCTGTCCTAATTTATGGATCATAGACATGGCCGCTGCGCCTAGAGGACCCTCGGAGAGCCTTTGTTTTTGACCATATATGACTTCTTAGCAGTTTGCGAGTCTGGTAGGAACACCAGATCAGTACATACATGAGATGGTTTTCGGGAAAGTTCATTCTCTCTCAATAGATCAGCGGGTTGCGCTTGTTGGGCCATGTGCTTCGTACCCCCAGAAGACCGTTTGTCTCTTCGTCCAGTCGTGCGTCGGGTGGGGATGACCCAAGGGTGGTCAGTTCATGGCCTGGCAACGAAGCGTGAAAGCCCTTAACAGTGAACTCAGTCGCGTTGGTAAATGCCGTCTTACTGGACGGGGGACCGCATAAGATCGAGAGCCCCCCAACAACTGACATTCCATGTATGTTTATATGATTGTGCCCGTTTCGTCACTTCAAACACAGGTGTCCTGGTGCTCAGAGAGTAAACTGCTAAACCTGTGTTCTTGCGGATAGCTGGTGAAGGCTACCAACTTACTTATACATTCATTATCACATCGCGTCCTCCTTTTCAGCCCCAGCTGGCTGCTATCCTCGAAGCATCCACACACTGAGCTTCGACAATTTTCATAAAGCAGACGCATTACAGTTTCAAAACCTTCGACACCGGCTTGACTGGCTGCTCTGTCCAAAAACGACCTTGAACTCAAAGGGCGTTCCTATTGATTCTCGTACCCCAGCCCACAAGCGTTCTGCGTGGCGCAGTCACTGGCCTTGACGGCTCACGGCGAAACCCGCCTGATGGTGTTGATTTTCCACCAGATTTTATCGAATGTTTATCTCCCTTGTGCATCCTTCTGGAAACAACTTTCGTGACGTAAGTCCATATCCGTTTTTACTGACTAATTTCTCTTTATAGCTGTTTCTTTTTCAGCGTACATCCCAGCCGCAAAGTGAACTGATTTTGTGGCGCGCCACATGATTGAAGTTGATTCCATGTCCCATGTACCCATTTCTGCCTGTTCGCCTGTTAAATGCGTGTTCCTAATATGGTCAAATTTCGCATCCTTTCGCAAACATTCAGCGCACTCATACGTCCTATCGCAAGCCGCGAATTATACGAACTCTAAACTGGGCTCCGATTAGCCTGGCGTACATAGCGGGCCACAAACTCAGTATATGTTAGTGCAACGTATGATGCTAAAGGGTACGCAGTGAATCCGCTCTGCACCTATGGTATTCAGGCCCAGAGAAATTAGCGTTATCCGTATGTCCCCCGTATGTCACGTGTGTATACCTGCCAAGGCATTAGGTACACTTCACTGGATCGGTTAATTTAGGAGTTCTAGAGACTACCTGTTGCGGTTCGTGATACAGAACTCTGAGTCACGCGTTAGTTTGACGATTCCAAATATCGCGTTACAGTGCAGAGTCAGCAACAGCAGTCAGCGGCGTCAGTCCTTATTGACATACTAGCCTCTGATATTAGTCGGCGTGTAGAATGTCGTAAACAGGCCTTAATATGCAATGCTGCCGATCGCATCCTGGTGGAACGCACAAAAACCGCCATCCTGACAGCGTGTTACATGCATGAGACAGTGTGTACAGCTCGACGGCTGCGGAAGTCGAAACCATCCTAGCGTTGCCCAATGTTAATGCAATTCAGGGACGAAAACGATGCAACGCGCCTGTTAACATCCCAGGCCCTTCTGTCCTCTACCCAAACACTCCAGACCGTAAAGGTCAAAGCTTTCCGCACTCGACTACGAAGACAGATCACAAGGAATTCATTCCCCAAACCTCCAGAGGCAACTACTGGTAACCATCAAACGGATCCAGCATTCCAAACCGTCAAAGACAAAGCTGCTCGTACGCGTCTGCAAAGGCAGCTCCCGGAAAATCTACTCTCCAAACCTATAGAGTCCGCCACTGACCACTACCAAACGGACCACTCTTCCCTTCACCAATGTGCACCAGTCAATACTCCCTGTGTGACTCAATTACAGACTTCCCATGAAACCAACCCTTTGGAAAACTACACAAGCCATATCGCCGTCGACGCATTTGCACACAGTAACCATGGAACCCCGGTTTCAAACAGCACCTTACTTAGTATACTAACTGTTCCGGTCCCCTCTGCAGTCGCCTCAAACTCGGTTGGGCTCGAAGCCGTCCCCGACAACAATGTAGCCAGTTCTAAACTGGTCGAACCTCCAGCTCCTTCCAAGTGCCAAAAGTAACGTGCCATCCCAAAAATCTCCTTGCTCCAGCACTGGTCCCCTCCCTGACCTTCATTATCCTGGAATCGCTTCTCGCCTAAGCTCGCTAGACTGTGATGCTGGCTTGTGTCCAGGTGACACACAAACCTGCTTGACGACCTTCAGCTCTGCATCTCATGCTCACGAGCATGAGCCCTTCACATCTACTATTGGACACCTACCTATGCAGCCTCTGACCTCAACCGCGCCAACAAAATTCACCGCTGATATGACAGGTGCGGTAGCTCACCAGCCCTTAACTGGCGCTGCAGTCGTAAGTGAAAGCACAGTATCTTGCCCTGGACCCCGTGACCTAATGACAATCCGCTTCTCTCCGCCAAAGCGTTTCCTCGGGCTCAAAAACCTGTTGTCAAAGCCTCGTAACACAACGCCTTCTCCCATACTAGCTCTCCGAGGTCCTGCTCTTCGCCCTTTGTCTACAAACCTGACCATACCCCGCATGGTACATAAATACACCTGTGGTCCCCCAAACCATGCAAACCTGGTCCTTGGCAGGGTCCCTAACCCACAAACGCCTTTACTTAATCTTAGTCCCTATCAAGCTCCGCCCCCTGGTAACCCGCATATTATTTGCCTGGGATCCCTTTTTGGCAACTGCCTACTCCACCACAGCCCCCGCCTCTTCCGAAGCCACGTACATCTCCACCTCTACGACCTTTAACTGTATCTCGTCCTCCCATTCCAAAGCCCCTCCCACTACAACTAACGCAGAGGATTCCTGTTCACCCCCAACGCAGGCCACTTCTCTCAGAGAGTTTGACTACACCACTAGATTCCTCGCTGCACCCTGTCCCCTCCCCTTATCTTGCATATCTTACTATAAGCTTCTTGTATCATCTCCTCCAATCAGCCCAGTTTGGCTACCCGTACCCTCCGCCCCCTCCCACGATTCGGTGCTGAAGGCGCTACAAGACAGACCCTCCTGCTAGTTTAGTGCCCCTGTCACACCCTCTCACATCCTCTTTCTTGAACACTGCACCCACCCATCCATCTTGCGTGACCTAAATCCCGCCATTATTGTTCAACTGCCACCATTCTCTGGTGCTCTTGATGGCACTGTTACAAGAGAATACTCGGCCCAGCCTGTAACTCTGTCCGCGGAGCCCCGCGGCCTGCACCGCCAGCATCTGCACCGTCCCAGCATCTTATTCTCACACATCTTTAACTGCTCCTACCTCGCACAACAATTCGAGAACTCCCGATTCCCTCGTCCCTATTCCATTCCATACCGACCTCCCCGGGCTTACCAACTTTTTACTAGCCACCCTAACCATCTCCTCTGATCCCGCTAGTAATACTTCTGTCCTGAGCAACACCTGCTCTCTCTTACCTAAATTGCACTACATCCAAGCTAACTCCACTATAGCTTGTCCGATTTTCATATGCATCACTGAGACGTGGCTCTCTCCTAGCACGCCCGATACCCTTATATCCCTTCCGGGATACACTATCTTCCGTTCCGATCGTTCCCACCGCCGTGGTGGTGGTTGCCTCATATACTCCAGAACTGAAATGGAAGTCTCCCTCATTGACGATCCACTGCTTGCGGACACTCCAGATCCTGTTTGGCTTTCTGCCTGTCGGGCTAACCCGCCGATCGTCCTCGGGTGTTTATACATGTCCCCTCCTCAACCTTCTCCTCCCCCTCCCCCTTAAGCTCCTTCTCCCTTTCCCCTAGCATTCTTGAAGCCTTTGCAGTCTCGTTGCACCACAAAACGTGGGACGAGTACTTTCTCTCTCGTGACACGCAAAGCGTAGCCAACATTTTTACGGCAATGTACTGTCATCACTATGTCTAGTTGCCCCCACAGGAGCTTCCTTTGTCTCTGGTCATCGTTCAACCAGACGATTATCCGCTCCAGGCCACAGACTTAAGAGTATCGTAGGTTCTTCCGCGAATCCCATGATCTCTCACTCTGTATTCTAATCAACAAACCCATGACTGAGATTACCAAGGACAAATTAGCTCTTGAAAAGCTCCAGGAATCTACCGCCGTAGCCCATTCTCTTCAATCTAAGACGCTGGGGCGCCTTTTCCACAGGCGCTGCTTCTCTAATTCATCTGAAATTCCAAATATTGTGGCCGCTGACGGAAAGCCTCTTTCCGGCTTTGCTGTTATTGTCGAATCCCTAAACTCTTATTTTGCCAGCTGCTATGTTCCCTCCGCATCGACCCTATCTACTCATTGCTCCACTCTTGGTTCCGAAGCGACCACATCTGTTGACGAGACAAGACCCACCTTCTGCACATTCTCAGTTGCTTCGTCTGACTTAACACCCTCGATCGTCCGCCTTAGAGACTCCAATTTCCCAGGCACTGACGGTATCCCTTCGCTCATCCTAAAAGCTGGTGGCCCAGGCGTTCTCACCCTCATCCTCAGTCCCTTCAATATCTCCCTTATCACTGGCATAGTTCCAAGTCAGTGGAAGCACGCCACCATTGTACCACACTATAAGTCAGGCCCACGAACTGCTCCAGCTAGCTAAACTGGCATCCACCATACCTGCTTGCTCTCCCGTACCCTTGAGCGCCTAATCTAAGTCCCTGTCATGGATTACCTGCTCACCACCAAGACCCTTAACAATCGGCAGTATGGGTTTATAACACGATGGTCAGCTAACACATGTCAGTTTGATTACCTTAATCATATTTCGTCCGCCTATGATGCCGAACTGAGTATTATTCTTATCTATCTTGATATTCGCAAGGCGTTTGAACAAGTCCCCCACAATGCACTCCTCAAAAAATTACGATCTACGGGGACTGATGGCCCGCTACCACTACTAGGTTCAATTCTTACCTCACCGGGAGAACCCAGGTCACCAAGATCGGGGATTTCTCCTCATCATCTCTTCTCATCACCAGTGGAGTTATTCAGGGTAGCGTGCTTGGCCCCCTACTTTTCTTACTATATATTAATAATGTCACTGATTCAGTCACCCATGGTTCCCTTTTCCTGTTTGCTAATGCTATTTGCATAGCCTACTCGTTTAAGGCCAGTGACTTTGTTTCCACTCTTGCTAACCTTCAGTCTGATCTGAACTCCCTATCCCTCTGGTCGTCTAACTCCTGTCTTTCTTTCGCCGTTCCAAAAGCCAAGCTCCCTCACATCGATCCAAGACTCCTCCTGGGATGCTTGTTGTTGATGGACTCTCGATTAATACTCCTCCCGAAGTGAGAGACCCAGGTTTTAGGTATTCCTGTGCGTTTAATTTTTCCCAACATGCTTGGTACAGAATGGCTAAAGCCCGCAAGCCCTGCACCTTCATTCGCCGATCCTTCCACAATAAGTCATGTTTGATTGCCATCTTTAGGCAGTTTGTAAGACCCCTTCTTGAATCCAGCCCTGAATTCTCTTCACAGTACTCGCAGGCATGCCGGAAAGCTGTGGAAAACGTGCAGCGTTCGTTCACTGATTCTTTGTTTCCAGCGTCATCCGCACTGCCGTATCGTCTGCGCTGTTTGTCACTTGGGTTCGATCCCTTATGGCTGAGGCGCATTAGGTTGAACCTAGGCTTTCTGCATCGCCTAATCTACCGACGGGCTTACATAGCTGACTGCCGCCCTGAAGTTTCTTTCTGCCCCCAACTCTCTGCCGCAACTCCGGATTTTTGCTCCCATTGTCAACCTGTCGAACTGTCTTTAAACAATACTTTTTCCTTTGCCTGTATTCCAAACTATGGAACAAGCTCCCCTCCCATATCCGTACTATATCATCTCATGTAAGCTTTTGAAGGACTCTCGATTCTTACCTCTCCGTTGACAGAGCCGAGCATCTTTTCGCGCCACAGCTTACACTGGACACTCTTTGAAACAAGCCCTAAGCCCTTCTAATTTCCGCTCTCACCCAAACAGTTCTATTACTTGGTCCTAGCATGTAAATTCGCCAGCTTGAACCCCTTAACGTTAACCCGCAAGTGAGACAACTACCCTCCCAAGTGCTCTTGTCCATAAATCACCATAGTATCTATCTCTTATGCCGACGTTCACCTCCCGGGACTACATATGCGCCTGCTCTCTGAAGCGTAGTTGTGTGAGCAGAGTGTCTCGCCCCTGCCATCGCAATTGTTTTCATGCCCATATTCACTGACCTCGTTGTATTTCCTTACCTCCGGCCTTAAGCTTCTATGCCCAGCCGACTTACTCCTAATTCTTTCAAGCATGGTCCCATTTGTGTATAACTCTGTCAGCTCTATTTAATGTCTCGTGCTTTGCTTTGACTAGATTTACCTAACCTTAGCCAAGCCGACGCCTTATTTCCTCACTGTTCAGAACCATTCCGCATCCTCTGACTGCGTGCATTGCACGCATATCAAATGGGGGGTCTAAAGATGCGCGATGAATGAAATACATGTTGGGTTCCACAGCCCACCCAGTCACGCATACACATAACACTGTGGTGTGTCTCTACCTGACATGGCGGTTCACACCAATGCTTCATCGTCGTTTAGCCGTAGTACACAGGCCCTGAACATCTCCATTCTACTCCCATGGCCCAAAATGTAGCTGCCGTTTCATTTGCCTCCACGACTTGCCTCTTCCAGTGACTGTCTGCTGCTTGCTTGTTCAAAATGACTGAGCTGTTGTACTAGCCTGGCTTTCCCCCCGACCGGATAAAATATCAGGAAGCCGGAGTTATTTATTAATGCACGAACCGCGATGATGGCCGCTTGGTGGCTTGTCGACCTGTAGATCTGGTGGCATGCACGACGGATGAAAACCCCAGTGTGGTGGACGGGCACGCCCTGCAGGGATTGTCGCCCTGTTACGTTGCACCATGGTGCGTTCGCATGCTCGCCACCCCTGCAGTAGAACGGATGCATCGCCCATCGCCGGTGGTTCTGAACCTGGCCTTTAATTCAGGAAAACCAGAAAAGAGCACTGTTGTTGTTTGTTTGTAGCTGGATTGGACTTGTCCCGGTTGGCATTTGTCTGGCAACACCAAGAAATGCAAGCGAATGACAGCAGTCCTTTCGTTTTGTTTTTTTTTAAAAAAAATACATGCATAAGGTAGACTAAAGGCACTATGAAAGGATCACGGCTGACATTGACGTGCAAGGAGTTGCCACCATCATCTTATTTGGACTGCACCACCCCAAGCCCACTTCATCATCCAGACATAACACACACGTTCTTCCCTTTTGTTCCCTGAAGCAATCATGTACACATAAAACGTAAATCCTTCAGTATTTCCTGATTACCAGCAGTCACAACCAGCGCCTAATGGCTGTTTCGCTATGCATCGTTCGTTTCTTGGAACTGACAGCAGTGACTCGGTAACTGGATACTCATACTCTTACCTTCCTGTTGAGCTGACGTAGTAGATTCCAGTTAACTTACGGTTCTTACCCATTATCATGGAAGCTTTTGCTCAACCGCTTATTATTTGTCTGCTGTCCCCGTTTACATTAACGCCCCCTTGCACAACGGAGACCCTGTGATTGGATTTTTTGTTTTTGCTGGGCTAAAAACCACTGCCATGTAATCGCCTGTTCCACCCAATCCAACGGCTAGCCTCCCTTTCACTGCGGCTAAGTCCTTACCCTCCCTAAACTAGGCACCTACTCTGGCTCAGCTAGTACTTGGTTTCTAGGTCAGCCAACAAAAGCCACCCTTTCCTGGGTTCATTAAGCTTGCTGTCATCTGCCTTTATATTATTTTCTATTGAACACCGTTTTATCTGATGCCTCCTTGCACTCGCCAGACGTTACTGCTCTCATCCTATTCCTTCCTCATTCCCTCTCTTCCTAAGCTTCAAACTTCGGCTATAGCTGTGCAAACGCCCGTGCAACCGTTATTCATTCAACCTCGCTTGTCCGCGGTCTACACTGACATGATCCTCCAACTGAATCAAAATTACCGATGACTCTGCATTGGCTTGACTCTACCAGTGTCCACCTCCTCGTCTACACCAGATCATGCTGCCACGGAAATGCGTATCACCCATCCAATTGCGATAATCTTGACGACCGTTACGGGGCTGTTTGGAAACCGAAGTATGTCAGTGCAATGATGGCATGGCACTGCCATACCCAGTCTGATGGCACTCCCGCAACTACTTTCTTCGGAATCTCGACCGCAGCCTGTCGCGCACTCTAGCCTGTAATCGCAACCACAAACAAACTTTTCACCTGGCCCCAACCGCCTCGTTCTAAACATCTGAACATATCGTTCGGATTTAACCCGCCCAGTTTCCTGCCACAATTTCGGCTTGCCTCTTCCACAAGTTCAATTTCATTTACGGTGATCGATTGGCCTTATGCAATGGCACTATCTTCCCATCAAAATTATTCTTTGCACCTGACCTCCATACAACAGTGACACCGGTGAGTCTATTCAGTTTCAATTTAAACCGTATTTTTGAGACAAAACTTGCCATTCGTCTCCAGATCGAATTCTTCAATTTCCATCTCTTTGTGCACTTTGTGACCCTAGCCATTTACTCAACCGCCGAAGACCGCTCATGGCCAGCAACGGTATTCAGTTTTAGGTCAGGTCAGCAGGCTTCATCTTTGTACTTGTCGTACCTCATGCCCATTGTTCTCTTGTTTTGGTTCCCACAACTGTGGTGACTTTTCACGTAATAGGCATGCCCGTTGTGTTGTTACCAGCTGCGTTCAGGTTGTAACAACTCGATCATGCCTCAATCGCCATACTCCCTACAAGCTGGGGAAATAAATCTATTATTATTATTATTACATCGGATACTGCCCACTGATTGTGACGCTGCCCCTTTTCCACACAATTCCGCCGTACCCACATTCCCTTCAATCGTGCTTTTTTTCTGACTGTAACATTATGATCATGCCTGACGGTATGCCACCCACTAGTTGGGAATAAACACTATTATTAGTATTAAATAACAGAGAACAAAAGCCAGGACAATGGGTTTGAAGATATTGCCGTTACAGTGCTAAATCCGGTTGGTTTGAAAGCCAGGGACAGTTTAGTTGCCTGATTGCGGCAAAATTGGGAGAGAAGCAACGTTACAACAATTCCCAGGTTTTCGACTACCTTGAAGGAGAATGTGGTGGGTAACAACGATATTCCTGTGTGTGTGTGTAAGTTTTAGGGAAACAAACCAACTACAGATTTTGCATGACAGTTCTCCATTGATGCAACAGGCGTGCAGCCAAACAACTGACGCACAGTAACACCCCGCTGTTAGTACGTTTGGTGCGTTATTGGTAACAAAACGCCTGCGGCACGGCTTTCAGGCGAGGTTTGGCTTTTTTGGCGAAATGACTTCATGAATGTGATATCTTCAAACCCGCAGCCCAAAAATTCAGTGCCCAACTCCCTTGTTACAGGCTCTTAGTCAACCAAATCCGGATTTGCAAAGAATTAAAAGAATTTAGCCCCCTCTAAGCGAGCAGGTATTGGCATTGGGGTTACGTTCGGGAAGATGCGGCTCACCGAAGATGTCTAACGCCACCGCGTTAAATGCCAAACTGCACTGTCTTTTGCTCACAGAAGCAGATGATACGCCTTTGGTTATTGAAAGTTCATTAAACGTGTCCATGTTCTCTCTGATAAAATGATCTATTGCCCTTCTAAGTCATGCTTGTTTTGCACTCAGGCAGCATTTAATTTTTACTTTTTTCAGGCTGGCGCCACTAATGGCAGGATATATTCAAGTTGGTTATTTTGGAGCACCTAACTTTATATACGTGGCTACAAAATCTATGCCTTCCTGTTTACAGTGTCATGAAGATCAGACAAGCATTTTGTTCAGTCGCGTGATTTTTGGCTTTCCCAAAATGATAGGCGAGCCGAATCACCATGATCCACAGGGTGACATCATAAGTAAGGATCGCCTTAGTTGTGTTTTCAATGCAACCTAAAACTTTATCACCTTGGCACAGGACTGACAATCAGGAACTTGTGTTTTACGGACATAAGTGCTTCTGCGAAGCATCTTACACCTTAGTCAGCGTATATTCTACCGCTTGCCCCCAGAGAGTGTCAACATAGGCAACTTACCTGAATGTCCTGGTTATAAACGACCCTCACTGAGATCTTATCTAAGTGCCTACTACTTATGTGATACCAGAAAGTGGATCATTTGTGCCCAGCGCCGGCTAGTTGGGTTTCGAAACGTAGCAAACAGATACCTTTAGCACGTTCACGGGCGGTAGTACAACTTATTTGCAACCTTGCCGGCCTGAATCATGCGATCCAGGAGGTCTCCCGGAACAGTAAATAACTTAGTCGGACGACAGTATGCATACAGCATACCACCGCGGCTGAATAGAAATTATTGAGGAAGACAATCGCATCCTTCCTGTGATGCTCAGCATTGTGACATATGCATCCGTCCAGGTTCTGCGGAAAACCGGCCTATGCGTGCTTAGATTGGGATACTAGCAGATCGATCGACATATGGTGAGAAGCACGTGTTGACAACAATGTAGTTTTTTGTGTACACCCCAAAATACTCCAAGAAGATCAACTTCTTGGCCAATACATTCGCGTGCACCCCACAGAAATCCCCATGGCCGTCATGCGTGCATCTTTTCCGGTATTCAGAGACCGCTGGTCTCTCTTATCATGCGTTCATTATGTGGATTGACCTTCCGTCTCCCGGCTGTAGCTAGCCGGATGCAATCCACCGGAGCAATCTCTATCCACGCCCGTCATATCTAGAAGAACCGCACAAGCGGCCGGATCATCTGGTCGTCAAAATGGGTTTGTTGGAAATATGAAAGACCACGAATCTTACGGGGCTCATAATTGTGCAGAGATGGATGCTGTTACACCGGTATTGAATGGCTAGTCTGAACCACCGGTCACAAGCGTTGGAGGACAATCGCCATTAACGTATGTAATGGTCTACACTAATAGACAATATCCTCGCTGGTCTCCTTGTTCTACTCTCCAGCCCTACTGTTCGCTGGTGCTTGTGGGACCAACCAACCATGCATTTCGTATGGATGTGTGTCTCGTGCCCATCAGATGAGTGTGCAATTGCATCACAATGATGTTCTCCATTGTACGATACGTCCCATCAACACGCCCCTCCCGCTATCAGGCATCGAAACAAAAGCTGTGTGCTTCGGTATTCATCTTGATATATTTATAGAAACCCTCCTAGCTTGTGCCGTAAGCCCACTGCAAATTCATGACTTACACTCAAGCTCACAGCAGATTGAGGACACTTGGCTGTGTTTTCAATAGTCCTAAGCACGTGCTGGTTTGTGCATTTGGTTCACCCTCTGACTGTTTTGTCTGCGATCACCGTAGGCAAAAATCCGTTGGCCCTTTTCGGGGCAATCCACAACTGTGCTTCCGCAATGGCGTGGTAATCGGGCTTGTATTCTGTCACGATATGTAGGCTACACCAGTTGAAATGCATTTCTCAAGGTGAAGCTCCAGCATGAAGGCCAACGGATGAGAGTCGAAACATGTGCAACAGATCTTCACTGACTTCATTGCGACATTTGATACGCCTTCACTTGCCACAAATTGTTTTACTGAGAGTCATAGTGGTGAAATCAACCACCCATAATCGTGTGCTGGAGACACGACCGCCAGGTGCTGGAACGAAACAGAAACCTCCTCACATAAATCTCCAGTGTTCCTGCTAATAGTCCCCCGCATTATTCGTGGATAGTCACCACTGTTGCAAAGTTAGGCACAAACGATCCAATAATTTATGGCCACATGGTTCTGCTAGCTTTGTTTTTAAACTGCACAATTTAAGCGATAAACATTTTGGGGTGTTTGCAGCTATTGGCCAGTAGGATAGATAATCAAGAGCCACACTGAAATCATCCATCAAGGGACACGTCCTGTTAGCTTTCGCAATCATCTGACTGGACTGGGTGGTTTATCTGAGTAGCCACAAAGTTCCACAGATTTGGTGTTTAACTGTAACTGAAATTCATCTTATACTCCAGCAGGGTGATAATACTGGATTATCTTAAAAATTACGTCACAGATCATTTCAAAAGCTTAATGAAGAGAACACTGCAATGGTTCTAGGCTCTCTCTGACAAGCGGTCCGTGCTCACAAGCAGAGTTCTAGTGAGAGTTTTTAGAACCTGCTTTTTTCATGATAAAGCTCAGGCTTGACGTAAATTTTTTTAGTGATCAATGCCGATTACCTAACACATATGGAGTAAGAAGTCAGTAGTAAGTTGAGGGAATATGTTGAAATGTCACCCCTGAGAAGACGAAAGATGGGTGCATTTAACGTGGGATGGCTTTGATGATATGTGCCCAAGGCCCGTAGCTATCGACAAGCTGACATTTTTGTAAAGACGTGCAACGTTGAGTCGAAGGAGAAATTAGAATTTTAAGTTAATTTGGACGATGAGACGCCATCCAACAATCACAGGACTCCTTCATTCAACAACGGACAGTTATTTTAGGTACTGTGCTACGTCAATGTACATGACACTGCCCAAAAAATGCTGCTAAGCCCAAGGCTCTCACAAACGTTATTCTGTAGTCGATGAAGCCATAAGCCTCTCACGCTTGCAGCAAACGCCCTGAACATTCTTCTGGGCCCTTTAGATGCAACCCAAAATACCACACGGTCTGGTGTCGTAATTCGGTACTCTTTAGACTCTGCACCTTTTAATTTGCTAATCAGTCTAGTAATTTTTGTCTGGTAGTTTTCTAGCGCATGCTGCTTTCTTGGTTAAGTCTGTGAACAGATTCGTGGGCCTTTTGCCGCACTTTGATTTTGCGTACCGAAGTATGGCTTTGATACGCCAGCTCTAGCAAAACGTTTTCGCAGAGTAAATAACCGTTCCATGGCCAATTATTTGAGAAAAGTTTTTTAATGGTCATGCCAAATTAGCGGAGGATTTTCACACCGTAAAATAGAGTCGCTTTACGTCCACCACTAGCCTAAATCCCGGTTTACCCAACGCAGCGCGACTACTGCGACAAATGTGCCATAAATCTAGCACCCTGTCAAAATGAAGGTTTTCACCGCATGCTCACAAGTGCGCACACACCTACCCCCTGGATCTGTACAGTGACAAGCCTTTTAGGAGAAAACCCATGTAAACCATCCTCGTATTAATAGGCTGAGTGAACAGTGAGGCATTCATACACACAGGCACGTGTAATCAAGACGGCGTTAGTCGGTAACATGGACAACAACAGAAGGTTCACCAATTTGCTCATGTTATGTTGATCGCGTCAATCAGGTAATACCTGTTGTAATCCTCGAACTAACAAACATTGAATTCCGAAGAATGACATCGATGCCTCACAAACTCAACCTCCGTTTCTGCTTAACGTCGTCTCCACCAACGTACACTCCAAGATGTAGGATGCAACGGAACCCGCCATGTCCCACCGTAATGACCACGTCGCTCTGTCTTAGGTCCTTGTCCACCACTAGACATCGCTCATGTAGTCAACAGTTTGGCATCTTGTCGTTTACTGCAGAAATTTCTCGGAACGAGTGAAGGGACGAGTATCATTAATTGGACCCGGTTAATCTTCCTTTCTAAGTACGTGTACAAATACCCTTGAACGCAACAATATACGGAGCCGCTGCCAGCTTTATTCCCCCTCCGCCTCTTCGGCTACCCAACGGCCCAACTGCTTCAGCTGCACTCGGCGTCTAAGTGACTGAAAAGGCAATCGATTGGCTAGTTTCTCTCAACGCCACATTAGCTCAACAACGAAGGTTGTCGCCTTGCCGACCATCGTTATTGAACATCAGGCAATGAAATTAACAGAAACATCTAAAACCTCCAAAGCGGATGACACAAGCTACACTTACGGTTTACGTGATTCCGGAGTGTGATTAAACCCGCCGGGTTGCCCCTTATTGTTGGTTTAGACCAACTGTCACTCCCCCCGCTGAAGAAGCTCAAAACCTTGCATCAGCGCATAATAAGGTATGCATAATACATCCCGCCACCCTGAGCCCATCCATGCCTCAAAACCTACGTCCCCATGATATTAACATTCCAACCCTCATCAGTCCAGTTTCTTGACTTTCGCCACCACGGAAGGCCCGTGGCCCAAAATACGTCCACTCCAATACCCTTAATGAATGTGGGCCCACCCTCGTCATGTCTTACCCATTCCTTCTCCACCTGTAGTATATGTAGGGCATTCGCCTCACACCCTCGAAATAGCTGTAATCTAGCACTTTATTCATACCGTTGGGCGACACCGTGACCCGTTCAACTGGTGCGCCGAAATTCTCCCTTATGACCGATAAAGTTTGATGAGAAGAAGTTCAAGTCGATGCGGGTTCATCAGGTGTCGCCCCTGTCCTACTAACCGAACCCCGGCTTACTCCGGCATAACAATCGCGCCAAAACAAACGGTAGGTGCCTAATGTATTTCGCTTAAATTTTTGAAGGTCACTGATGGGAGATGGGGTAGGCTTAGAAAAACTAGCCCGTCTCCTCACTGCTTGTCACATTTTGTTGCAAAAACGGACGCAAAGATAGTGTCAGGCTACCTTTTTCCGATCACACTAAAGCTCTTAGCGGAGTTTCCATAGATATTTTCCTTGCCGTTTGTCTTTCCCTATCTATATTACTCCTCCACCATTTCTGCTATCAGGCGCTGTTTTACCCATATCCGGCTCCTCTTACAGCACTACAGTCAATAGGGAAACCCCTAGCATTAGCGCAAGGAATTAATCTTAATAAATTTCGGCTAAGTGATAACAAGTTATTTCATTCCTTTGCACCTCCACCTCAGCAGGAAAATCTCGGCCTAACATTCCCCTTCAACTTCAGGGGATGTTTGTGGCTCCGCATTCGTGCCTTCAGCATCTTTAATGGTGGTTCATTTACGAAATTTAATATTCTACCTTTAACACAAAACGTTTTAGCCATATGGTTGGCCTTACGGAAGAGGTGCACAAGTCGAACTCTTCGAAATCACTTTCCTTTGAATATGATAAATTTGTTGGGGGGGGTTCTTGAGGTAGTAACCTGCACCAAAAACGTCCGCACATTCAAACCGATCAAGAATGGGTGTACGTTAAACCATTCCTCTTGTAAAACTGACATCTGACTCCAGTCTCCAATCAGCCCGCATGTCAGTACCCGCGAACTTTCTGTCTAATATCCACATGAAGCTATCTAGCAGCTACCTAACCCTCCGGTGTTTCTCACTTAAACAGACTGTTATCAACCTTCAAGAGAACCAGCCAAACTTCTATACAGACGTCCTGTCTAAACTGAGCCAAGACACCTGTGGCCTTCTCTAGTCCTGCCTAGGGTTAACCGGCCGGAATATATTTTGGATTACTATTAATTTTGATCCCTTCTTTCGTGGAACGGATGAAAATTCACCGGAAGTATTTCCTAAACGCAAAAGTGCTTGCTAAGTTCCCTTGATTCTCAAGCTTTATTATTTGTAACCTTGCAACTACCCCCCGACCTCCTCTATGAATCGGGTCCAAAGCGCACTTAAGTTTAGCCACGATACAGTTAGTGGGCAAGAAAAATATCCTGCTATCATATTTTCCTATCCTCTTGACTTGCTACAAGCCACTGTAGGACTTAAACGGTTACTTAACCTAAATATGTTGTGATACTGGCCTGGTTGTTTTTCTTGTCTTCCCCCAACCAACTTATACCTCGTTCTAGTCAAGTCACCAACCCGGATTACTCTATCAGCTCTGTCTAGCGATTGCTGCTCTCGGCCTAACTCTACCTGATAAAAAAACAAAGTCAGCTGTTTTTCTGCAGTACTATAAGCCAATATATATATCATCTCCGTTTGACGCTTTGCTCCACAGCTCACTAAACACTCACACACACAGCATCGCGGTACGCCTCTGCTTGACATGATAGCTCACCAATGCTCAGTCGCCTTTTAGCCATAGTGCATTCGCTCTGAATATCACCATTAAATTCCAACTGTCCCGCTGGCAACTGGCATTTCACTTGGCTCCTCCGCGACTTGCCAGCCAGCGTCTGTTTGCCGTTTGCTTGTTCGAATTGACTATGCTTTTTTTACTGGCCTTGTTCCCCCCCCCCGACCAGAATAAAACTGGTAGCTGGAGTATTTTTTAATGCTTAAACCGCATTTATGACTGCTTGGATGGTTTCCCACCTTGCAGCTCTGGTAGCATGCACGAGGGATGAAAACCTCGTGTGGTGGACCGGTACGCCTCGCAGGGAGGGTCGCCCTGTTACGTTGCACCGTAGTGCGTTCGTATACCCGCCACCCCTCCAGTAGCACGAGTGCGTCGCCCATCGCCGGTGGTTATGAGCCTGACCTTTAAATTCAGGAAATTAAAAAAAGAGCACTGCTGTCTTCCGTTTGTTGCTGCTGGTGTTGGACTCGCCTCAGCTGAGTTTTTTATCTGGCAAAGCCATAAACCACAGATGAGAAAAAACAGGCCTTCCGTCTGTAAAAAACTATATACCAGGGATAACCTGAAGATACTCTGCGATGCCCATGGCCTACATCAACGTACATAGCTGTAGCTGCCTTCGTCAGAATCGAGGCTACACCGCACCAAAACCTACCTCGTCAACCAAACAAAAAACCTACCCGCTGCTCCCAGGAGTGGGGACATACAATATATATATATATGTATATATATAGTGAGACTCCAATCCCTCCACTTTCAGCATGCGAGGCTAGCGTCGAAAGTCTTTTTCGCCATGCACCACTTATAGACTGAAGTTGATAGTAGTGCCTCGGGGACTGGTGACCATTCTTCTTGCGTTCGCCTTCCCCCTAGCTTGTCCTAGTACTGTTTAACTCACTAATAACATCCAGGAAATCTAGTTCACCATCTCAGATGTTCCATTTCAACCGGTCCTTACGTGTTATGTTTCCCTCACCACGCCGCCCCTCTGCCTACTGCACCGAACTGTCCTTTATCCAAGGTAGTGTAATAGCATATA
>SJOL01006041.1:11847-23653 GCA_004794785.1 Opisthorchis felineus
CCAACTGGCCAACGTCAAATGGTTCAGTACATCTTCTAGTCATAGGTGTAAATGGTGTGTGCCAAGGTATCGTAAAATGAAACACGGCTAACGTGCGCCACCGGTGGTACCAAAGTGTACGCGGAACGCAATATCATTGCACGATATGTACTAAAAATCCATGTAAACGACAAAAAACCGTAGTGTCGTTGATTAGGTGCGGGTACAGTTTTTTATTTCAAATACTTTTAAGTATTAATGAGATGTACAATTATTTCAGTAAGATTACAGTAGCACCACAACCAATCAAGCTCAGATTAGCTCCCAGTTATCATTGAAGAAACGCAAAGGGTTGAAATGTTCCGCGGAAGATATAAGATCAAAATAGTGTATCACTCGTTGAGGGAGCTACGTTGGGCCTCCATTTGCCTTAACCAGATCACTTTCACACAGTTTGCTGAGAATTTGGACGACTGTCTGACCAAAACACGTTCTCCAGTTCACCCCTCGTGAATACACGTTCTCTTAGTTCACCTGGAAACTGATAAGGTCAGCTGTGAGGATGTTGCGGCCGCTTCTCACCATTATGACTCAGGTCCAGCTCCCACAAATGATACCTTTTCAAATGTCTAGTTTCTTCTGTGACTAGACCAAATGCATTCACTATTCGGCCAAGCGGCAACAATGCTAAATTATGAGAGAATGATGCAGGGCTCAAATGGTCTCAAATGCTCCGACGGTGACCTCGGACGGAATAGCCTGTAATATGCAGTTATTGACGGTGCCATCGCAACATCAGTGAATAAAACAATGTATGCCAGCTCTCTTAATTAGGACTCACCTGATTCAAGGGTTTGTTTTGTACGAAGACGAAAATGCTCCGATGCGTTTTATAGGGTCTCAGTTTTTGCTGTACAGTAAATACGCATGGTCAATAGAATGTGAGTCGTTGATTGTTACCAACAAAAAAATGTTTTTCGTTTGCCGCATAGTAGTTTGGGATATGTTCTTCAGTAGGCCTCATAATAATCAACGTAATCGCAATGTCGAATTAGCATGAGTTGGATAGCACCCACCCGCAACATACAATCACGAGGATCTTTTTCAGATACACTACTCTATTTCACGAAGTAGAATAATCTAGCTAATACCGTAATTGTGATATCCTAAGGCGCAGATAGTCACTGAACTGAGCTAAGCAAATGGGATGATCAGTCTGCAAGGAGAGAACAGCTTATGGGACCACATGACTTGTGACCAGGCTCATCAGTTCAAATGAGTGAACAGACTTCAACAATTTAGTGAGTGAATCCACTGTGTAGCCGTTTCATCCTAATTAGGAATCAGCAGCAGTGTGCATCTCATGGAAATCAAGAGAATTTCGAACACGTCACCTCTGAGTTAGTAGTTTGAACACATAACTGTGCGGCCAAGAGCAGCTTGTTTGCACTGTGACTAACCCGTAATTTGACGAGGCATGTTGTCATTTATTTTTTGAGACCGTTTTTCCTCGGCAATCAATGCTATCTTGAACAAAATGTCCAATTCGAATGCTGGTGCGTGAACTCCATGCTGAGTGCTCGTAACCATATAGGACCTACTCAACCTTACTGACAAAACGTGCACATGTACTTAAGTGAATTTGCACGAGTGTGGATGTCATATAGTCAATAGAAAACCAATCGAGCGTTTGTAAGTTATCACACCAGAGTGAATAATAGTGTGGTCCTTATTCATACACTGGGTAGGACGAAAACATTGTGAGTTGGGATGGGAGAATTAAAGAGATAATTCATTTATTATTGCGCAAAATACTACAGATGTGACATGTGTTTGTGTTAATTGGCCATGGCGAGATAACTTGATTGCATTCACCACTTCGGTAAACCACGAAGGGTGAGTGAAGTGAGGTCAAGTCCGAGATGCAGATTAGTATTGATTGAGCATGAATTCAGCAGCTCTGCCGAAGGAGATCTACATAACACCGTATATTCTGCTTTGCTCATTTGGTGCCCAAAATGTGAACCCACAGTTGGGCTCTACAGAATGTAACCGAACAATGGAGATTTACATCGGACAGTATTCCTGCGCATACGCATTCAAAGAAGGTCTCAACAGTATTCCTGGCTTCCATCCTAACAAACACTACGGAAGCCCTCATATAGGCTTTCATATGTTAGGAATCGGTCACCAGAGCAATCCAACTGTGCCGTTGCAGGCGGTTTACCGCGTTCTTGCACAATCGCGGCTGCTGCCATTTAACTCCGTCAACCTACACTTGATTTACAAGAGGAACACGCCACTCACTTGGACTTCACTGGTCCGGACTGTCGCGCCATTCCAACTTTAAAATTCATGGTGATCTTAAAACAGGTGAATGCGGGGTAGACCGTCTAATGCAAATGAATTCAACTTGAAGGCATCAAATTTTATCATATAATTGATCGACATACTGGCTAACTGGGGTATCAATGAAAGTACTGATCTAATGGCTTCATGTTTTCGTAACATGCATGCCAGCCAGTCAGCCATCCAGAGCACACTTCAACTTATCTTATGTGTTCTGATTATGCTAAGTACTTTGGAATTCCTGGAATATCATTCCCAAACTGTTACATTCATTTGCAGCACGCCAGATTTCAGGAACTGCGCCGCTGAAACAGTTAATGGTATCCTTGTCCGTCCATCAAGTCTGTTGACTTTGGTGGCAGGCCTGATCGATCGAGTTTCCACTGGCACAATGACGATCCTTCCTGCGTACAACAGAAGCTTCATGAGTACATTCTCAATACAAGTTATATAATGTATATTGTTTCTGATTACGTTTCGGGGACCCGTAAACAGTTCCATCGACTTTTACAGTTCATCAGTGGGTCGGGCCACGTCAACTGTATGTTTTGCTTGAAACGCTGATTGGGGAAAATTCTCGAAATACATTCGCTTGCAACTGAAACTCTCTCGTCTTCTTCTCGATCAACCAAAATATTTGACCAGAGGCTGGCGTATATGCTACGACTGTGTCACAAACCTGCATAAACTCGTGGAGGTTGTGGCACCTTTGCCCGCGAGAGCACACACATAGGCGTGTGCCCACTAGGCACTGGATTTTAGCTGGCTGTACTTTCGACGAGTTCAGTTACAATGACCAGCAATATCTTGAACAGCGGCTTGTCCAAGTGGAATTCAAGGAGCAATCGACTGTCTGAATTCGTGCTTGCCCAGTTGACGTTGGTGCGCAGACGCATGGTAATGGCTTTAAATGCGGTGNTTCAACGGTTTGTCATGTACGAAGACCTTCAGCCAGCGTACGAAAATGCTCCGATGCGCTTTATAGGGTCTCAGTTTTTGCTGTACAGTAAATACGCATGGTCAATAGAATATTAGTCATTGATTGTTGCGAACAACCAAAAACAGGGCCACAATGTTTTGCATTTGCTGTATAGTAGCTTGGGATATGTTCTTCAGTAGGCCTCATCATAATCAACGTAATCGCAATGTCGGATTTGTACATGCTGGATAGCACCCAACCAGACTACAATCACAAGGTTCTTTTCCATATCCACCACTCTATTTCAGACAGTAGTATAGTGTAGCTGATGCAGTGATTGTGATATCGCAAGGCACATCTTGTCACTGAACTGAACTGAGCTAAGCAAATGGGATGATCAGCGTGTAAAGAGGGCGCACCTTGTGAGACCACTTGAATTGCGACCAGGCTCATCAGTTCAAATGAGTGAACAGACCTCAACAATTTAATGGAGCTATCGTAATGTGACTGAATCCACTCTACGTGCAACTGTTTCATCTTCCTAAGAATCAACACCAGCGGGAATCTCACGGAAATCAAGAGAGTCTCGAACACGTCACCTCTAAGTTAGTAGTTTGAACATATAACTGTGCGGCCAAGAGCAGGTTATTTGCACTGTGAGTAATTCGATCTTAGACAAGGCATGATATCATTTGTTTATTTTGAGACCGTTTGTTCTCCACACTGATTGCCATCTTGAACCAAATGTCCATTTCGAATGCTGGTGCGTGAACTCCAGGATGAGTGCACGTGACCACATAGGATCTATTTACCCTTACAGACAAAAAGTGCATATATGCTTAAGAGATTTAGCAAGAGGGTGGAAATCATATTATCAATAGAAAACAAATCGAGCATTTGTAAATCATCACACCAAGCTGAATAATAATGTGGTTTCCATCGCAAAATAGATTTCAGGAACTGCGCGACGGGAAAGCAAGCTGATATCCTTGTCCATAAGGCGACGAGTTTCGTCCACGCTGTTGCCGGTACGAAATGAATGTTATTTTTGTCCGTCTATCAAGTCTGTTGGCCTTGGTGGCAGGCCTGCTCGATCGAGTTTATTACTGGCACAACGACGGCCCTTCATGCGTACCTCAGACGCGGCATTTGAACCCACATTAGAGAAGATCAGCTAGTTCAAAACTTGGTAGAACCTCAGGCCTACGTGCAATTGATTGAAAAGTCGACTTTTTGGTCCATCAACCAATGATAATTTCTTATCAAGGGATCTGCTTTCCTTAATCCGCCAAGGCTGTTATTGGACTGGGACTCCATAAAGTCACAGTCAGTGACTTTTGTTTGCTCGCTATTTGGGGCGCTCTGCGTACGTACAGCACATTTATGCGTGGTACATGGCGTTGAGTTTTCATTCTTTCACACCTGACCCAGTACGACGGAAACTTTGTGACTGATATGCGGTTCTTGACTGTGCTAGCGCTTACAGCACCTTGCAGAGCATTTAGCATTGTTTATCCTTTTGCGGTTGCTAGTCTTTACACGCGTGTTCCCATGCCAAACACTGGTAGGCGAACGGCTAAGTGCTGAAACTAATAACCGGGTGGACACGACCTTGAGACATTCTGGAATTTGGATTGCAGAGTCTGTGGATTGCTGATGGTTCCCAATCAGGATGAAACAACTGTAGAATAATTTTGCCTCTTCAGCATAGATTGACTTCACTTACATGACGATATCTCCATGAAAAAAGCCCCACTCCCACCCACCACTTTTCCATCCCAGCAATTCTTGTGGTGCTGATAGAATTGATATCTCGTTGGACTCAAAATTCGGACTGAGCTGCTCAATAGTTAACCCTCACTGATTATCCCGGTAGGATCTTGGTGTGAGTGGAGTGTGTTCTGTAAGTGTTTAGATCTCTGGAAGATAGCTGACAAGAACGACCGTTGGGTTTTCCGAGTCGCGGACTTTAGAACTGCCAACTCTTTTGGTCGCTAGACTATAACCGGGCTAAATGCCCTCAGGTTAATCCCCTCAAGGCTTGGCTCAAAATGTCACAAGTTATAAGCCACCCTCGCTGAGATTCAAGCCAGTGTAGTCCGAGATGGGTGCAAGTCCCTAGTGCTTTGCAGGCCGACACGAAAATAAAATTGTCGTATAACTAGTCGAATCAAGTTTGATTGGAAGCTGCTTAGGTGGAGGGATTATCAGTTACGCATTATTCAACAAGGAATCCGGTATCTGTAACAAACAATTGCTTCCAAAACACGGTTAATCACGGCGGATCTGTTGGATCGATTGGCTCAACTAATTGACTTCCAGGTAGGCTACACAGTCCAGTGGTTTTCAAGAATAAAAATTGTGAAGGTATCTAACGTGTGTGTGCTACATTCGCTCCTAATTTTGACAATCTTGTGGTGGAATCCTTGGGTACCCTCACTAATTTACTCGCTAGTCAGGTATTCATAATCATTAGAGAGGTCCTTCAGTCAGTCATCCTGCTTATTGATTAATTTTTCGTCTCTCGGCCGTCTTTGATTGAAAGCTAGACACCACATAGTCGGGTCTTATATCACGATGTAGCTGGTATTCCATATAGTGAATAACAGTTCACCACGATGTAATTAACCTAGGAAGATCGGATGATCCACATTGATCCGCATAATGAATAAACTACTCACAACTTGCTGAAACTTCTTGGATAACCCACGATCGTTTTTGCCCTTCTTGGGGCTCATCATGTAGGCACAGTGCCGTCAATCATATGCTCCAGATGAACCCAAAATGATCTGATTTCGACCAATACACTCGTTTGCATATTGATTTTGTTGTAACGGGAGACTGACCAATAACCCAGGTGAATTGCTCGGTCCTTCTTCGAAATGTGCTGTACAGAGGCCGCGTCATGTTTCAGCCGGAATATTAAGGTATCTTGAATGAAACTACTCAAATGTTGAATAAAAGCCTGTGGTGTCGGGTGAGTCTTGTAGAACTACCGCGAATGAGCAGTGCTTCACTTTACAGAAAGCACGCGCTCACTTGTTTCAAAACATCCTTGATTTGTGCACAATACCTCGTAAACTGTAGTCATCCAGAACCATCCTACGCAAAGCATCTGGTTTAAAATTACGTTACTTCTGTTCAGTGCAGGTCGAACAGAGTGGCTTGGTAGAAACCTTGATGTTTGAATACAAATCAGACCGAGAGACTAAGATGCGTCGGATTTCATTTCACTTACTGACACTGGGTCTTCCCCTCACTGATCAACGTGTTTATTAATTCAGAAAAAACAGGTAATACATGTTAGAAGGAATATCAATCACAAGGCTTCTGAGGCCTTTACGGCAGCTCAAAGCTCTATGGTTCTGGCGTTCTCTTGCTCTTAGTGGTTGGTAAATTGGATCAGTTTCGATATGTTTGTTGATTGTTTTTTCGGTGGAGTACCACGCTTCCATAAATTCACTTTCTTTCTTCGTTCTTGCTTGAGCCAGTATGCGAACACCGCTCCAGTCGAACTCGTGCCCCTCCTGATCTTTGTGTACGGAGATGAGGGAAAATTGATCGCGACTTTCAGTGGCGGGCTTGTGTTCGTGTATTCTAGTGGAGAGCTGCCTTCCCGTTTGTCCCATATACCGTTGGTCGCAGTCCTTGCGTTGGATCCTGTATTTGACATTGTTCTTTGTCATTGGATGTAATTTACCTTTCGGTCTTGATAGTGTCCTCCTCAAACTGTTCGCAGGCTTGTAAGCGACCGTTGTATTGTGCTGTCGTCAGAGCATTGAGCCGCAAAAGTAACCAGACGAGGAACTCATAAGTGAAGCAGGAAAGCCCCACATCAATTTGATTGGAGGAGGCGCCCAACCAATGAACCAAAGCACCGGCAGACGCAGGGACAAAAACCGATACAGTGGAGAAAATAGGGCGGTACAACCAACCAATGAGGCTCGAGAAGTTCAGACCACAACGCAATGCCAATCTAGGCCAGAGAACAAACTACTAACAATAGAAGTCGTTGGGATAACCAATTAACACAAAGGAACGGGGACTACGACGCAACAAATATAAGAATCGGACCAATGGATTCACGAAAATCCCCACCCGCCGAGTAGCCAATCACGTTAGAGATAACAGATAGTCTTCGAATGCTATATAAACGTACGCAGGCAAGGAAGAAGTACCCACTAAAATGCGTACTGTGATGCCTCCTGGTATGGTGACGAAACGGTTGCAAGCCAATTGCCAAGCTCTGCGAACAGATCAACAGCCACCTGATCAACAACCGATAAAAATACGGTTCACAAGAGCTACGTGGTTCAAAATACTGGGAAATTCTAGACAGTTTGCTTTCCAATATCTGGTTCTCCTTCTTTCACTCTGTAGACTAGTTGCAAACTGCTTGTTTGAGGGAGTAAGTTTTTCTGTTGTTGTCGTTGCTGTGACTGAGGGTACGGGCTTGTTGCTTGTTGGTCAGGTGGCTGTGACAATGGACTTGCAAACAGATCAACAGCCACCTGATCAACAAACGATAAGGTCACTCGAGCTACCAATATTTCAACACATTTTACTGGATCTGTTGTTGGGTAATGCTTAGCTACTGACAATTCTTTCTTCCGTTAATCAATTTATTTTCTTCATAGAGGTCGTTCATCAAAGCCTACATACATATGCTATTGTGGATGATGGATCAATCAGGCACAAAAGTTCTAGAAATTTTTGGCAGAAATCTTTAGCACAAACGCCGTTGATGACCCAAGCGCACGTTATGTGTGCACTTATCCCATTAGTCGTGCAGCTCCTTGTGGGTGGAGAAAAGTTAGGGCGGAAAATTCCCCCATTCAACTCCAATCACCTTACTTACGCAGATTTCCTTTACCTTCCCCTTTCAAACTCCACGGGAAGTGTCTTGTCGACTAACCTCACTTTGTTGGCCGATTCCACTTGCAACCGCATATGCAGTCCTTGACACGCGTTTGCGCACCAAGCGAACAAGCGTGTGTTCAGTCAGTCGACTGACTCCTGAATGCCACTGGGACAGTTGTTGAAGCTGTTGCTGGCCATTGTAATTAAACTGGCTGAAAGTACAGCCAGCTAAAATCGAGTGTACAGGGAGTGCACGCTTTTACGGATGCTCTCGCGGACAAAGTTACCATTAGCCGCAAGAATTTATTCAAGTGTGTGACTCAGTAGTGGCGTACAAGCAAGTCGTTGGTTACGCAGCTCGAATGTTGGGGAAGAGTATGAGCGAAGTTCAATTGCAAATGATTGTATCTCGTGGAATGTGTTCAACCTGATTTCAGGTAGAATATATGGTTGAAGGAAACAGTCCTACTGATGGAATCCAAGAACAAGGGAACCTATTATGGGTCGCCGAAATGGTTTCCGGAGCCTTGTGATTAATGTTCCTTCTAACATGTATTGACCAATTTTACTGACTTAGTAAACATGGTGTTTTGACCGATCAGTGAAGGTAGGTTTCAGTGTCAGTGAATGAATTGAAATCCTATGCAGCGCAGTCTCGGTCTGAGTTGTATTCAAAATATCCAGATTTCTACCGAGAGAACGGGCCAAGCTTCACTGTTCGACTTGCACTAAATAGAGGTAACCACCCAACTGCGCACTGATGATGTCTCCTCGTTTGGTGACGAAACGGTTGCAAGCCAGTTGTCAAGCTCGGCGAACAGATCAACAGCCACCTGGTCAACAAACAAGATCCATTGAAAATTAACCAAAACGTTTTCAATCCAGTTATAACTTCGATGCCAGGTCCTTACCAACCAGGTCGAGTTTCATGCTAGCCGATAACGTAAGCAATTTCTAGTGATGCGGGATCGCTGTGTGCGAAGGCATCACCAGACATTTCTCAGCCAGTTCAAACGCTTTCTGATATAATTTTACTGATTGCTGAAAACTATGCTGAAGATCGCCACCGTTGAAGGATCCTGGGTTTGATGTTCTAAAAACCAATCACCAGAACAAGTCGGTTGTGGCCATTTGTGATCTTTTTTAAACAAATAATCACAGAGGATATTCCACGTGCGGTTGTGTAAATTTGTACCAATCGGTTAGGTTCACCGATCAGGTTGATTTGTTCATCTGATGGGGAATAAAATGGCTGGAGGAATGATACTCGCTAATCCCTAAAACACTGGGTAAACCGTTGCAGCAGGTCGCTTATCTAGACCACGCTAGTGGTGAAGTCGTAAGTCGTTTTGAATCGGACGGGAATCAAAGATGTTAAGTGGCCGTTCACTTGCATATCACGGCCTGTGAATAAACCCTCGTCTCGTACACCACCGACAAGAAGCATGCTGTATATAAACTCCGCTCACCTCCTAAAGAAAGGGATACACAAACGGTGATGATGGTAACCGGGAGGTTGAACTGGCATGAGTAACATCGATTTCAGTGCCTAGAAGATAAGAAACTTCACTGAACAAAACAGGCGAAAACTTTGTAACCTTAGCTGGCGGCCAGGGGAAATGGCGCCCTAGTAATAATTGCCTTTCACAGATATCTGCCTGATTCAGACAGCGGCAGATATAGTGCCGACATAAATAAATTTGAGTGACCATTGGTCTGTATGGAGGTTTTGCCAAAAGTATTGTGCAAACGTTAATGTGGTGGGCATGGTCTGTCTTGGCTTCATGTCTGCACTATCCAACGGATCTGCGTACTGGGTAGCACGTGCCAGTCCTCCTGTGAATACACCAATATACATAAGGACGTTCTTGCTAGCGAGGTTCATAACTCCGATAGGTTGTGCGTCTCTCAACGTCAGTCAGTGCTATTCACTACCGTCCTGAAAGTAAGAAACCTAGACAGTTGGAATGAATGAATCTCTCAAAAGATGGGTTTATTTGCCTTTAAATTCTCGAAATTAGTTCACAGAAACCGTAGATCAAATATGAGTCACAGGGAACATAACCCCTTGGTCTATTATTCGACCGTGAGTAGTGTGTCCCCGGTTGGTACGTATGGATTGTATCAATGAGGTTTCAGCTGTCATTTAGTTGAGCTCTCGGTAGATCACGGGGAAAAGATGAATACTTCTCGACAGCATGAAAAAATAATTTGAAGTGAAATATGGCAGCAGTTCTGCAGAGCAAAATCTTACGAAAAGGCACGTACGACTTTATAAGGCATTCCAACTGTTCAACTTCAAACAACAAGGCGGAACAGATTAAAAGGGTTTTGACATGATGATATATGTCATTCATCGTTTTTCATAACTGATGAATCTACTGTAGTTCCGGTGATTCCCTATAATTTCTAAACGAAGGATAGGAAATGTTGGGTGAAATTATAATCTTGAAATATCAGGTGAAGACACTTACATGATTTTCGACCGTGAATTGCATACACTAAAACAGCCAACGTTTGTAGGATAAGGTAAAATCGAGGCATTCTCAGGACGCTCGTAAACGCTCTTGGTCCCGAACCATTCGCGGGATTTTTCCCACATCTACTTATCCAATGAGAGTGTTGAGCGACCTTGACAAATCACCGACCGGTGTGGTTCATCCAATCCGACGGTCGTTCGATCGGCCTCGAGGAAGGTGCCACTTTGGTCTACCTTTGACGATTTTGAGCCAGGGATGCATCAAGGATCGTCCCGGAATCAAAAGGCATTCTGTTTTTTTATGTCCCCAGTGATTTTCGACGCATGAGCACGGTGAGATGAGCAACAATCAGCACATAAATGACACCAGAGTAGCAGAATAAGTTCGGAAGTAAGTTGACCTCGATGTGGTTCATTTCACTGTGAGGTTCAGACCACATTTTCGATCAGTTTAACTGGGTCAAACAGGCATGGAAAAATTTAAAATGAACCGTCAAATTGTTGGATATCGGATGGCACTGTGCCTCTTCATTGTTAGGGGGAAAAGATTGACGCGGGCAACACAGGAGCTTGGAAATAATGAAAATATATATTTGTGCTGGAAACGAACGTCATTTTCTGAGAGTTTTAACTTCGCTCCAGACAACCTGCCGGACAACGCAGCGTTGGTGGATAAAATAGTAGGCCCCTTATTTTCTGAATCCGTTAGAAGGGTTTTCACAAAGCACAGATTGGAAATCTTGCCCTATCTGAAGTTCTCCATATTTCACTTTCCATGATTTGCTCTTTATCGACCTGTCTCTCACTCACACAGCAGAATTTTGTGCGACATATTTGGTTGCATTGCCTATTCAGATCCCGTGAAGTCGTATTCATTTATGTGCAAAAATCTTTGAGTAGTAATTGCAACACGCTAGGCCAAACGAGAGAATTTTCAGTTTAGGATGACTTCATTTCATGAAAATGCATCTTGGTGTGATTTGTAGTTTCTCCCGTTGCGATTTAAAGATTACTCGGAATCAACACAAAGGTACGTTTGTGTCAGGTTAGGTAGCGGCAGTGCGCGCACACACACGAGTTCCCTTCATGCAGGTCTCGAGCCTCATTCTGCCTAATGTCACTCCTCAGAACTACACTCAAATATCCTCCAAAACCGTAGCTACAAATAGGAAAACGTTTACCTTGAAATATCTATAAACAGTGACAGCTCTGTTAAATCT
>SJOL01006041.1:30009-48664 GCA_004794785.1 Opisthorchis felineus
GGTTGAGTTTGGACAGGTAATTCATACATCCTACTAGTGATTGAGTAGTTCTCGAAAGTCGTCATAGATCAGATCATGAAATCTTTCAGAAAAGACAACCAAAGTCCTTTTTCCTAAAATGAGGTGACACCTTGGGAAGGCTACATCAGATGTGCGCTCGATTGGCTATTCTCACCAATCTTGGTGAATCAGTTCATTAACCAAGTTGAACACATGACTATGATGTTGGTGTGAGTGGACTGTATTCTCTAAGTGTTTAGATGTCTGTAGCGTAGTTGACAAGAATGCCCTATCGGCTGTGCAATCTGGCGGCCCAAGAACTGTCAACTCTATCGGTCTCTGGGTTTAAGGAGGCAGAACTGCCCTCACGCTTTTATCCAAAAGGCTTTGCTAAAACATCACAAGTTATTAGTCACCCTGACTGAAATTCCAGTGGATTGATATGGAAGGCATATTTCGAGACAGGTGCCAGTCTCAATTGCCTTGCAGATCGACACGAAACCAAAGTTGACGTATAACTGCCTGAATCAAATTAGATTTGAAGCCATTTAGGTGAGGCATTGTCACTTACATGATGTCCAACATCACTGCCGGTTTCTAAAAAAACAAGTCCTTTCGAGACACGGTGGATTCCAGGCAATCTGTTAGATTGCTTGACTTAGCTCAAAGATGGACTAAAAGGCGAGTGGTTTTCAGGTGGCAAGACCGTAAAATGGAATAATATATCGTACTTTTTGCGGTTGCCCAATCTGGTTGGTGCACCCGCATCCACCGTCTACTTCGTGCTTTCATGTTCCATATCCCACAACGTGCAAGAGGTGACAACACGCGACTTATCACCTAATTTTCTCCTTCGCTAGGGGGAGACCATTTGTAGAGGTCACTCACTAGATCACGCGTCACAAACACTCAAAACAAGTAACAATTCCTGTTCTTACTTTCAACCTTAGCCAACAGCATGCACACTACAATTTCCCATCCGCTTTTTTACGCGGCTACCACCTGCGTCACGCGCCAGGCTTACGAACTTCAACCACATCAGTCAAGTTGTATTCATGTTCGTGCAATTATCAAACATGAATGGACACCCCTCTCTTCACACTGTGAAAACAATAAATAGGCATGCAACTCGGCCTAAAAACACACACGAGAGTGCACAGGACACGAATTCAACCGAGCTCCAAAAGTCTCCACGGATAACTACGGAACACGTGTGTGAACTATTGTATTCATGATCATTCTGGTAAAACAGACATTTGTTAGTGCTTGTCGCCTCCTGTTAATCAATTTAATTACGTTACAACTACAGCAGTGAAATACTAAATTCCCTCCTACATGTGATAATCTTGTGGGGGAATCCTTGGGTACTCTCACCAATTTACTCGTTGGTCAACTGTTCGAAACCATTAGAGAGACTCTTCATGCAATCACCCCGCTGAATAATCAGGATTTCCGCTCGTGACTGTCTTTGAGTGAAACTTAGAAGCCCCACGGCCGCAGCTCACCTAACAATTTAGTTAGTGTCCCATATACTGCTTAGCAGTTCACCACGATGTAGTTAACGTAAATAGAACACGTGAGCATATGAACCACAGTGGTGCGCATTATGAATGAATCTACCAACAACGTCACTGAGAACTTATTTGACGGCCCGCGAAAGGTTTGGCCCTTCTTCGGGTTCTTTAGGCAGGCCCAGTCCGCGATTTCGCGTCAAACTTAAGTTTCATTGAATCCAAGTTGGACGAACATTGATCAACACATTCACCTGTATACCAACTGATTTTTCACGTGCAAAAGTACCTGAAACTCAGGTGAAATGCTCTTTTACGACGTGCTTCTTCAACTGAATATACTGCACAAAGCCTCCTCATGTTTCAGTTCGTAAGATTTTGGGGATATCTAGTTATCTTGAATTAAACTACTCACATTGTGTCGTGAGCTGTCGGAGAGTTTTCTGCAACCTTGTGTGTAGTTTCCTTTATGAAAATACAGTGCGATATCTCGAATATCGTGTCAACTGAAACATGAGGCGGCCTTTGTGGAGCACATTCAGATGAGGAACTCCATGAACGGGACATTCAATTGAGTCTCCCATGAGAACACAATTGATTTGCAAATGAGTGTTTTTGTCGCAATCAGTCTAGTCCGGGTTCAAGTAGAAAAGAAGGTTGACAAAATCTAGACGAAATCTGAACAATCATGAAACTGTTTTTCACCTAAGTGGCTGACCGTTCTCTCGGTAGAAATCAGGATATTTTCAAATAAAATAAGTTTCGGGGGATTTTGATTCACTCACTAGGAGTGAAGCTTCCTCTCCTGATCAGTCGAGATACCCAGTTTACCAGTTCATGTAAAACAAAACTAGTTAATATAACCTAGATTGTTTCTGATAACGTTTCGGTGACCCGTAAACGGTTCCATCGATTTTTCGAGTTCATCAGTAGGCCGGGCCACGTCAACTGTATGTTCTACTTGAACTCTGATAGGAGACAGTTCACGAACTACACTCGTTTTCAACTGAAACTCTCTTGCCTCCGTCTCGATCAACCAGAATATTTGACCAGTGGCTTGCGTGTATTCAAACACTGTGTCACAGACTTGCATATATTCGTGAAGGTTTTGACACCTTTGCCCGCGAGAGAATCCATATAAACGTGCGCCCACCAGGAACTCAATTTTAGCTGGCTTCACTTTCAGCCAGTTCAATTACAGTGGCCAGCAACAGCTTGTACAGCAGCTTGTCCAAGTGGAATTCAAGGAGCAGTCAACTGTCTGAATTCACGCTCGCCCAGTTGACGTTGGCGCGCAACCGCATGACACATGCGGTTGCAACTGCAATCGGTCAGTAACGTGATGTTAGTCGGCGTGAACCTTGCCATCATGTTTGAAAGGGGAATGCAATGGGAGTCTGCGTAGCTAAGGCGATCGGGGTTAAATTGGGGAAATTTTTCGGCCTAACTTTCTGCCCCCCCCCTCCCACAAAGGCCTGACCGACCATTTGGATAAGTGCACGTAAGATGCGTTTGGGTCATCGACGGCGTTTGCGCAAAAGATTTGCTGCCACAAGTTTCTAGAATGCTTGTGCCTGATTGATCCACCAACCATACTATCATGGATGGAGGCTTTTGAAGAGCGACCTTCATGGAACAGTGAAACTGATTCGCTAAAGAAAGACTTGTCAGTAACTAACCATTAGCTAACAGTAAATCTACTGACAGTTGACTAAACCTTTCTCAAATCAGTTATAACATTTTCATTTGCATTCAACGCTCGCCAGGATTACTCAGCCGGTTCAAACGCACTCTGATCTGAGTCTACGATGCTGACGATCGTCATGATTGGGTGATGCTGAGTTTGGGGTTTTGAAAACCAATCACCAGAACAAGTCGGTTGTGGCGATTTGTGATCTTTTATAGACAAATAATCACAGAGAATATTCCACGTGCGGCTGTGTAAATTTGTACCAGTCGGTTGGGTTCACCGATCAGGTTGATTTGTTCATCTGATGGGGAATAAAATGGCTTGACAAATGTTATCCGCTAGTTGCTAAAACGCCCGGGGCAAACCGTTGCACCAGGTCAGCTAATCTAGATCACGCTAGTGATGAAGTCGTAATTCATTTTGACTCGAACGAACATCGACAGGAACCAAAGGGGTTAAGTGGCCGTTTGCTAGTTTATCACCGCGTTTGAACACATCCTCCTCTCGTACACTACCGACAAGACTCATGCCGTAGCTAAACTCTACTCACACTGTAGAGAAACGGGTGCACAAACGGTGATCACGGTGACCGCGACGTTGAGCTGGCAAATCGAACACCGATTTCAGTGTCTAGAAGATGAGATACTTCACCGAACACAACAGGCGAAATCTTTGTAATCTTACCTGGCGGCGAGAGGAACGTATAGAGTACAGACTGCGATTTGGTTGGCTTCAGAACTGAACGAATCATGTGACCCGTTGTAGAACTCATTTATGGCCACAAATTCTCTCAAAAAGCTGATTGTTCCTCCACCTGTATGATCACATTGATGCACTCCTAGGGCGATTACAGGGTAGAACAGCGTTCGATTGCCCCGGTAATTGTCTTTTTACAGACTTCAGAATACAGCTGTTACGTCAAATACTACTGCGCAGCATGAAAAACGCGATCATTGGCATGTCGGCCACCACTGTTCTCAACCAGTGCCGGGAGCTCATCCTGCCAGCGGAAATAGACTACAGCAACTTGGGTCGGGTAGATGAAGTACTTTACAAAATCCCTCAAGATTTTTATATTTCATGGGGTTTTTCTTCGACATTCATGAGCTAAGGATCGTTCTTCATCTGCACTGATGCAAAAATGCAAAATGTTGTCCAAGGGACATATCCTCCGTGGGTGAAGTCCCGTCGGATTCAAGTTTGATGAATTATCGTGCACTAAGCCAGACGGAAGTTCATGGCAGATTTCTGTATATACCTTCTTGACTAAGTGGAAGCGTGAAACGCCTGATTCAAGACGGAACAAAAATGTCCCCGCTTTCTCATGGCTGGTTTTAGCTTTATGCGAGGTGAGATGTCAGGAAATAGACATTTTCACTCGCCCCTACAGTCAAAGACTTTTCATTGACATACGTCCGATTCAGACAGTGGCGGAAGTAGTGCTCACAGAAATGATTGTAAGGAGCCCAAAAAGTGTTGCTTTAGAGCTACCACTGCTCTGTATGGAGTGTTCAGCAAAGATATTTTACACACGTCAGTGTGATGTAAATATTCAGTCTCAATTATAAGTCTGGAATTTCCAACGAACCTGGGTACTGGATAGCGCGCGAATGCATACGAGAACGCCCTTGATAGCCAGGCTTATAAATTTGATTAATTGTGCGTCTCTCAACATTAGTCTGCTCCATTCACTGTGGTGTAGTTTGTACTCATTAGTGATCATTCCCTTCATCAGCATCAACCGTGGATCACCCACGTACCTGCAGAATGTGAATCCACCCATCTCAGGATTTTAAGTAGAGTTGATTAATGCTTTCAAACTGCGACTGTAGAACATAATGATAAACGGTTATACGCTCTTGGAAATAAGAAAGCTACGACAGTCTGGAAGGAGGGATATTTCAAAAGAGGAGTTTATTTGCGTTCACCTTCCCGAACTAATTTCACGGAAAAACCGCATCTCCAATCTGAGTCACAAAGAACACACTCCACTACGCTATTGTTCGACCGTAAATAGTCTGCATGGATTGCTTAAATGGACAACTATACAGTTTCATCATGATTCATTCGAATGAGCTCCCGAAAGATCACGCGAAAAGTGTGAATTCTTCTCAGAAGCATGAAAAAATTAATTTGAAATGAAATGTGATAGCAATTCTCCAGACAACTTACCGATTGGCACGTACGCTTCCATAAGGCCGTCCAGCTGTTCAACTACAAACAACAAGGCGGAACAAATTAAAAGGTTTTTCACGTGATGATGTATGTCATTCTTGGTTTCTCATAACTGATGATCCTACTGTAGTTCCAGTGATTCCCTATTATTTCTAAACCAAGGAAAGGAAATGTTGGGTGAAGCTATTTTCTTAGAATAACAGGTGAAGCCACTTACACGATTTTCTACCGTTAATTGCACATACTAAAAAATTCAGCGTTTGTAAAATAAGGTAAAATCGAACCATCTGCCGACTTTTAACTACAGCCGCTTATCCAATGAGATGTTTGGGTGACATTAACCAATCATTGACCGATCGATGTTTGATTCATCCAATCCGAAGGCCTCCGTTTGACACGTTTGAGCAAGGGATGCGCCAAGGATCACCCGGAATTTTTGTCATGTCCCCAGCGTTATTCGTCCAAAGCGGTAATCGACGCATGAGCAAAATAAGATGAGCAACAATCAGGAGATGAATGACACCTGAGTAGCGGCATTAGTTGAGGACGAAGTTGAGTTCGCTGTGGTCTATTGCAATGTGAGGCGAGGCTGAAATTTACCGAGTATGAACAGTATAGCCATAGCTGAGTATTTAGAAACATCTTTCCACACAGCTTAACTGGGTTAAGCGGGCATGAAACAATCTGGAATGGACCGTTTAACTAGCGTGTTTTTCATGCACTAGGTCCATTGGCGTTGTCAACTGTACCTTGAAAAATGAGTTGTTTCCCGAGGTGTTCATGGATAATTTGATTCTTGATCTTTACTGCGAACAAAGCTCATTCCGATTTTTCAGAACATTGGACATCTGATGGAACTGCGCCTCTTCAATGTTAGGATTAGAGTGGGGAGGAATTCTCCCCATGGACTCTTCTGCAGTGGAGCTGGCCTCTCGGTGCCTATTGAATACAAATCATTCCAGTGTTCGACATTAAATTGAAAGAGATCTGTTTGCCCAGGGGTTGAACAACGGAGGATCGATATTCCGGACATCGAAATAAAGACACCTTACTAAATATAGGTCGACTGTTAGCCGACACGGCAACAATTGGGTGAACGTTGCTCCGTAGACTTAAATTGCAAAAGCTTGACAATCGATAAGTCCGATCTGTAAGTCTAAGTTTTGCATTTTGAGGTGTATTTAGAGCTACGTAGTGTTCGCCATGTAGCCCCTATCGTTTGTCCTCTAATTGGCGGAATCAGTGAGAGTGTTCTCGGTCTCTCGGCATCCAGAAATCAGAAAATCTTGAGTTTGTTTAAATGTGCTGTCCGAAGAAAGTCACGTGCGATCGGAAACATATGTGGTGGTCAACACGGACATGGTTGTTTTATGGAACCCGGTAGATTGGCTACCAACCGACCCAGTTACCTAAACTAATACAGTCCTCCAATCGAGGGTTTCGTGGATGAAAATTTTATGGAATTATTATTTCCTGCACCATTTTCTTTGTGTTGAAGGCAAAACTTGGCGAATCAATCGTTGAATATAATGGTATTGCCAAGCCATGCGCGTTCAACTTAACTTTGCCGTTTACAAGGCAGCAAAACAATATTTTTTCATAATTATTATTATTAATTTTAATAATATGATTTTAGTGATATTTCCTGCCAGGCAGAATACGTCCAGTCAAAGCTTTCCGTGTCATTAAATCAATGTGGAATATGCCGAAGTGTTTTGACACCCATGGCAACCTACATAAATTCCCATATCACGCTGGTTATTCATGAAAGAATGCTGCCAAACACGAACGTAGAGTTTGTAAGCGATGATTCAAATGTAATCGTGACCTACGAAGACACTCCGTCGTTCAACTCCTGAGCAAATTGATCGATTCTAATTTAATGTCACACCACCGGAATGTTTTGGATTTAGTAGGCGCAACAAAATCGTAGAGAATATTTTCTTTTCCAGGCAGTCTGAAATCACATACGCATGCTTGCCATTTCCCAGTTTGATATGATTTCATGAGCATAGTGTACACAGTTTGACTTTCAGATTGCTTGAAACATTGTCTTTCACTCAGTACTGCACTCGGATGAACATGTTTTCAGGTGCATTTGGGCGATATTATTAGGCTAGTCGCCGAGAGGCAAGGCTCCACTGCAGAAAAGTCCATGGGGAGAACTCCTCTCCACACGTAACTCTGTAAGAAATCTTAAAATTGAAGAAGCGCAGTTCCATCAGATGTCCAATGATCTGAAAAATCGGAATGAGCTTTGTTCTCAGTGAATATCGTAAATCAGGTCATCCATCAACATCCCGGGAAAAAGCTCATATTTTTCAAGGTACATATGATGCTTGCAATGGACATATTCCTTGAAAAACACGCTTTTTAAGCAGTCCATTTAAAACAGTTTCATGCCCATCTGACCCAGTTGAGCTGGAGAAAAATTTGACCGTAAGCTCACACTAAAATGAACCACATCGGGTTCAACTTATTCCGGAACTAATACTGCCACTCTGGTGTTGTTCATCTGCTGATTGTTACGCATCTCACTATGCTCATGCGTCGATTACCGCTCTGAACGAATAACGCTGTGGGCATGACGAAAATAGGCAGTCATTCAATTCCGCGCGATCCTTGGCGCATCCCTGGCTCAAAAGCGTCAAGCGGGAACTAGACTAGTACCTTCCTGGAGGCCGATTAGTACGCGCTTTTGATTGGATTAATCACACAACGACCGGTCGGAGATTTGCTAATGTCACTCAACATTCTCATTGGACAAGTAGATGGGGTAAAAATTCCGCGGATGGTTCGGGACCAAGAACGTGTACGAGCGTCCTGAGAACGCCTCGATTTTACCTTATCCTACAAACGTTGGCTGTTTTAGTGTATGCAATTCACGGTCGAAAATCATGTAAGTATCTTCACCTGATATTTCAAGAAAATAACTTCACACAACATTTCCTTTCCTTGGTTTAGAGATAATAGGGAATCACTGGAAGTACAGTAGATTCATCAGTTATGAGAAACGACCAATGAAATATATCATCACGTGAAAACCCTTCTAATCTGTTCTGCCTTGTTGTTGGTAGTTGAAAAGTTGGACGGCCTAATGGAAGCGTACGTGCCTTTTCGTAAGATTTTCCTCTACAGAATTGCCGTGATATTTCACTTCAAATTATTTTTTCATGCTGTCGAGAAGTATTCATCTTTTCCCCGTGATCTACCGAGAGCTCAACTAAATGACAGCTGAAACCTTATAGCTTTTCATTGAGACAATCCATACGCACTAACCGGGGACACACTACTCGTGGTCGAACAATAGACCAACGGGTTATCATCCCTGTGATTCATACTCGATCTACGGTATTTATGAATTAATTTCGGGAATTTAAAGGCAAATAAACGCATCTTTTGAGAGATTCTTCCATTCCGGCCGTCTAGGTTTCTTACTTTCAGGACGGTAGTGAATAGCACTGAGTGACGTTGAGAGACGCACAACATATCGGAGTTATCAACCTCGCTATCAAGGACGTCCTTATGTATATTGGTGTATTCACAGGAGGACTGGCACGTGCAACCCAGTACGCAGATTCGTTGGATAGTGCATAAATGAAGCTAAGACTGACCATGCCTACCACATTAACGTTTGCACAATACTTTTGGCAAAACCTCCATAGAGACCAATGGTCACTCAAAGTTATTTATGTCGGCACTACATCTGCCGCTGTCTGAATCAGGCAGATATCTGTGGAAGGCAATTATTAGTAGGGCGCCAGTTCCCCTGGCCGCCAGCTAAGGTTACAAAGTTTTCGCCTGTTGTGTTAAGTGAAGTTCCTTATCTTCTAGGCACTGAAATCCATGTTCCTCATGCCAGTTCAACCTCTCGGTTACCATCATCACCGTTTGCGTATCCGTTTCTCTACGATGTGAGCGGAGTTTATATACATCATGCGTCTTCACGGTGGTGTACGAGACGAGGATATGTTCACCCGCGGTGGCAAACGAGCAAACGGCCACTTAACATCTTTGATTCCTGTTCGATTCAAAACGACTTACGACTTCACCACTATCGTGATCTAGATAGGTCGACCTGCTGCAACGTTTTACCCAGTGTTTTAGTGATTAGCGTGTATCATCTCCCTAGGCATTTATTCCCCATCAGATGAACAAATCAACCTGATCGGTGAACCTAACCGACTCGCACAAATTTACACATCCGCACATGGAATATCCTCTGTGATTATTTGTTTAGAAAAGGTCACAAATGGCCACAACCGACTTATTTTGGTGATTGATTTTCAAAGCCTCAAACACAGGAACACCCAATCATGACAAACGTCAGCATAGTTCTCAGCAATCGGTAAACGTACATCAGAGTGCGTTTGAACTGGCTGGCGGCTATGTATAAATTGACATCAAATTTATAACTAATTTGAGAAAGGTTTGGTTAGCTATCAGTAGATTTACAGTTGGCTACTGTTTAGTTACGGACAATTATTTTTTATTCGATCAGTTTCTCTGTTTTATAAAGGTCGCTGCTGCAAATTCTCCATATGATATTATTGATGATGGACCAATCAGGCACAAACATTTTAAAAACGCGTGGCAGCAAATCTTTTGCACAAACGCCGTCGATGACCCCAACACACCTTACGTGTGCACATGTCCGAACGGGCGGGCAGATCTTTGTGGGGGGAGAAAACTGAGGCCGAAATTTTCCCCCAATTTAACTCCGATCGCCTTAGCTACGCAGATTCCCATTGCAATTCCCCTTCAAACACGAGTGCAAGGTTGACTCCTACTAACATCACTTTGATGGCCGATGGCACTTGACACCGCATTTAAAGCCATTACCATGCGTCTGCGCACCAACGTCAACTGGGCAAGCACGAATTCAGGCAGTCGATTGCTCCTTGAATTCCACTTGGACAAGCAGCTGTTCAAGATATTGCTCGTCATTGTAATTGAACTCGTCGAAAGTACAGCCAGCTAAAATCAAGTGCCTAGTGGGCACACGCCTATGTGTATGCTCTCGCGGGCAAAGGGGCGACAACCTCCACGAATTTATGCAGGTTTGTGACACAGTCGTAGCATATACGCCAGCCTCTGGTCAAATATTTTGGTTGATCGAGAAGAAGACGAGAGAGTTTCAGTTGCAAGCGAATGTATTTGGAGAATTTTCCCCAATCAGGGTTTCAAGGAAAACATACAGTTGACGTAGCCCGACCCACTGATGAACTGTAAAAGTCGATGGAACTTTTTACGGGTCACCGAAACGTTATTAGAAACAATGTACATTATATAACTTGTTTTGAGAATATACTCATGAAGCTTCTGTTGTACGCAGGAAGGGTCGTCATTGTGCCAGTGGAAACTCGATCGATCAGGCCCGCCACCAAAGCCAACAGACTTGATGGACGGACAAAATTAACATTGATTTCTTACCGGCAACACCGTGGACGAAACTCCTCGCCTTATTAACAAGGATATCAGTTAGCGTTTCAGCCACGCAGTTCCTGAAACCAGTTTTTCGAGCTACGAGTTCTGACGACACGCGAATGTGTGTAACTGCTTGGTATTACTATTCTCGGAAGTTTGAGCAGAGGTTATCTACAGCATGAGTCCTGTCGGTAGTGTACGCAACGAGAATGTGTTCACACGTGGTGATAAACTACCAAATGATCAACGTTTGGGAAATTCGTCTGGGATGCTCTTAAAAGAACGTCTCACTCAACTGAGTTGAATGCCGCTTCAGCCCAATTTCGTGGAACAGTGAATAAACAATTAGTTGGTCAATAAATCCATCAAGTGATTATGTTTCGCACTGGGAGATTGTGCTTGGTTTTATCAAGGCTGATAAAGACCGATAATCTTCTAGTGACTTTCTACAATTTCCAAACCAACCTATGGGTAATTTAAACAAAGTTTAACAACGCTGTGAATTTTTACGAATATCTCAGGATTTTCAATAAATGCCATCGACTTGTACAATTTTATGTAAACGTTCATCATCAAAACCATCAGAGGAAGCAGCATCAGTGTTGATACTTATTGCTGACTGTTGCAAGCAATAAAGTGGAATAAGAATTGATGTAGAAGAGACTTATGGCAGGCCTACCACAAGCATCCACCCCAAACACTCAATCAGAAAGTCTGGAACAACCGAACGTACGAAGACCTTTTGGATCGGTTGGATGCTATTACTTTTAGCGTCTTTGTGAGGCACACAGTGGATCACGTGGGCCCATACTTGGAGTTATCCCGCACATAAAATGCCCAAACTCTTTGAGATGTCTTTTACTTTCATCTGTCAATTCACTACTTGTCAACACCACAGTTTGTGCTATTCTACAAGATACGTCTGCTAGTCGACATCAATGACGTTCTCGTTGTCAGTTTCTATCCAGAATGCCTGAATGAGTGTTTGGATGTGTAGAAACCTTAGAATGAGTATGGTAGGCTAAAGCTAAGCCCCTTCCCCATCCACCTTTATTCTTTTCTTCACAATGAGGCTATCAAGTAGATCATGGCAGCAAGACATCAATGTTGAACACTGATGTTATGCTGTCCAGGATGCCGCTGCAGATGATGATGATGATGATAATGATGATTCTGAAAGAGACATGAGGAACCCCACTCCTCTCGATAGAGGACGCTTCCGCGTTCGTAGCACATAGTCAAGCCGTTTGGTGAATAAGATGTGGTGACGTCACCTAGGCTCAAGTAATTTTATAAAGAAGGACAAAACCGGTCATAGCTTGTCGAAGAGTTTTCAGCAACCTCAAGAGTAGTGCGTTGCGTCTGAACGTCCCTTTCCCCTTGCACATGTGAGATATCGACCATGTAGCGGGAAATCTCCAGCGTACCGAACTGATTGCAGTTCCACTGATTTACTGTGATCAAAGGGGAAGAGGCACTGTATCCCGTCAATGTGCGAAATGATCACACTGTTGATCAGCCGCTCGTGGCTGAACGGTCAATTGTTCAAACTACTATCCTGGAGGTAGCGGGTTTGGGGCTTTGTGAGATAAGCTCTGCTGATTATTCCCACTAGGGAAGAAACAGATGTGAATTACTTCTCAGCCTTTGGGCCAGAATTTTTAATAAAAATCATTGAGTGCTAAATTGTTTTGTGAACTATTTCTTGGTTGGGGCTAAGGTTTTCTGGGAATTTCGGGTACGCATCTAAGCATTGGACGGACAGAATGTGGCTCAAAAACTGCATATAATGAACTCGTGGGCTTGGGTGCACTGGCACCACCTTCGACTTACACAACTATAACTTTATGTTGATCCAGCGTGATTTTTAAAATCGCACCCATAAACCAATTGCAGTCAGCTAACCTAAAAAGAATATAGTGTGTTCACAAGGTTGCCTGCCGAAATGTTGCCCTGAAGAACTTCCCAAGAACTTCCAAATACATAAATCTTTAATTCATTAAGTGACCTGAATAAGTGGCGAAACCAAATATATCCCCTATAAGCCTACTGTGTGCGTGAGGAACCGGCTGTTATATTTCCGGTAATACACTGGTAATAAATTGATGGGTTGGTCAACGAACATTTCGAATTCCGTCTTCACTTTTAGACAGTCGGTAAGACCCAGTTATCAGTTCTCAATTTGGAGTCAGCTACGGTTACATTTCTGCACATTTGTGCAGTGTTTAGTTAACACGGAAGGAAGATTACAGCGCATTCCCACATAGACCGTCGGAGCTTATCAGAGCACCATTTACAGGTTTATTTGACGGTTATGTGGCAGGGATTTTGAGATTTGTTCCGGCATCCTGGTTATTAGCTCTTGAATAGTAACTCAACATGGTGCCTGTGTTTCTCCGGATTGAATGAATTCCCCGTCGTATGTGTGGGTTTGGGAGCGTAAAAGTCCCAAGTTTGCTAAGACAAATGAACTAGATTTTATGGAACGAACTAATCACAAAACTGCTTCTTCTACATCTATTGTGTTCAAGATCCTATCAAGCAGTGTGATCTCTCGTGAAATCTCTTCTCGGTTGTGGCTGAGTACTTCACTATTCGGCAACGACGGTCTAATCAGCAGTGTGACCAGTCTGTACTAAAACAATCAGCAGCCATATCCTTCAACGCATAGGTTCACATTACGTGATTAGGTGTAGGCTGAATTCTTGAGCGCAGACCATCTGCATATACTTGATCGAACCTAATCAAATGATGTCTTCTCACTACAATTTTACCAAATTTGACTCATAATTCACCGACGCCAGATTCACCAAAACACAAGCTGACCAATCCCAATACACACACGGTCACATGACCGGAGTAATTTAATTTAGGTAGGCGCAGCAAAATCGAAAACCGTATTTCGTTTTCGAGGCAGTTTGCCGGTTCCAAGGTTGATATGAGTATAGTGTATGCAGAGTCACATTCAGATTACATGATCAATCATATCGGAATGGGTACTGCCTTCTTACGAATATTTCTGCAGATGTGTTTGGCGGCATTATTACGGTAATAGTCCAGAGGTGACGAGAGGCCATAGGGAGAATGCTCCTCCAGATATATATCTCTAAGTACCCCAATCAATGAATGGGCACAGTTCCGTCCGATGTCCAAGGTCCCGAGCCCTTTCGAATCTGCTTTGTCCACAGTGACGTTCGTGAATCCGATCATCCAACAACAACACGGGACAGATGACAATTTCAGCAGACTTGGTCCATGAAGAGCGCTATAATTAAACAGTCCGTTCAAAACCGTTCTATGCCTGTTTGACACAATTAAGCTGAGCGAAAATTTGGTACTAAACCTTACACTGAAATGAATCAAACCGAGTTCAAATTACTTCCGAACTAATACTGCTACTCTGGTGGGATTCATCTGCCAATTGTAGCTCATCTTACTATGTTCGTGCGCCGATTACCTCTAGGGACATGACAAAAACACGTAGCCTTGCAATTCCGGGTGAATGCTTGACGCATTCCTGGCTCAAAAGCGTCAAACGGAGACCACAGTGGTCCCTTCCTCGGGGCCGATTTAATAGCCTTCTGATTGGATGAATCACACCACGACCGGTGGGTGACTGGTTAATGACACTCGGCATTATGATTGGATGAGTAACTGTGGTTAAAAGTCTGCGGATGTAGCTTTGAGTGCGTCTCAGAATGCCTCAATTTTATCTTATCTTACAAACGTTGTCTGTTTTAGTGTGTGCTACCAACGGTCGAAAATCATGTAAGTGTGTTCACCTGATATTTCAAGAAAATAACTTCACCAACATTTTATTTTCCCTGGTTTAGAAATTATAGACAATCACCGGACACAACGGTAGATTTATCAGTTTTGAAAAACGATGAGTGACATATATCATCACGTCAAATTTATTTTAGTCTGTTCTACCTTGTTGTTTGTAGTTGAACAGTTGGACGGCCTTATGGAAGCGTACGCGCCATTCCGTAAGTTTTTGCTCTACGGAATTGCTGCCACAGTTCATTTCAAATTATTTGCTCACGCTTCCGAGAAGAATTTATACTCTGCGCGTGATCTTCCGGGAGCTTATTCTAATGGCTGATGAAACTGCACAACTGTCTACTTAAATAATCCACAGAGGCTAACCGGGAACACAGTACTTACGGTCGAACAATAGCGTAGGGGGGTGTGTTCACCGTGATACATATTAGATTTACAGTTTCTGTGAATTAAGTTCGGGAATCGAAACGATAAAAAGTTCGCTTTAGATAAATCCTTCCTTCCACGCTCTCTTAGGTTCTTATTACCTGGATGGCTTAACCAATGATCACTACACTGTACATTCATTTCTCAATCAATCAATCAATAATTTTTCAAAGTTTTTTCGTAGCTGAGATGGTTGAATTCGCCTTCTGCACGTACGTCGGTAATCCGCGGATGATGTTGATGATGCGAATGATCACTAAAGAGTACACGGTACACTAAAGTGAATAGCACCAACAAACGTTGAGAGACGCGCAGCATAACGGAGTTATATACCTTGCTATCAAGGACGTTCTCATGTATATCCCTCTTAGTAAACCAGGACTGACGCGTGCTACACACTTCTCAGATTCATTGAATAGTGCAGAAATGAAACTAAGACAGACCTTTCCACTACATTGACGTTTGTACAATACTTTGGGCACAACCCCAAAACAGAACAATCGTCACTCATAAGCTGCACTCTTCGAGGTCCTCAAATTCATTTCTGTCGGCATCATATCTGCCGCTGTCTGAACCAGACAGATATCTATGAAAAGCGTTTTTTCAGTAGGGAGCTGTGGAGATGTCATTTTTTAACATTATAATTGACATAAAGATGCAGCCACTCACCAAAATCCGAAGACATTTGTGTTCCGTCTCGATTTCTTTTAGTCCATTCAGTCTAGATTTAACGCCGTCGTTACTTCACATCTGGTTTACTGTGCGAAAACTCATGACATTTGATTCCGACGGGGATTCGCCTACAGAGGCTGTGTCACTTTGACCTAACTTCGAATTCTTGCCCAATAAGATGCTTCCAATCAGGACAGAGAACAAAAGATTCTCAGCTCGTGACCGTCGAAGAGGAACCGCAGGGAGAGAGCACTGCATTTGAACATGCTAATTGATGCATTCTTGATCCTGCCTGGTAGAACCTGAGGCACCAGCTGTTGTTCTGGAGTCAGCAGCAATTCAGGGTGAAATCTAGGTCTATACTTCCTGTGATTCCCTTGGATCACATCACTGTGATCGTGCAGGTGGAAGAACGATTAGCTATGGTGGCTTCAAATGTTAGGGCCCACCAAATCGCAGTCTGCGCTCTAGGCCTTCGTCTTGCTGTCAGCTTAGTTGTAAAGGTTTTCGCGTGTTGCGTTCAACGAATTCGCCCATCTTCTACGCACTGAAATCGGTGCGCTTCCATAAATCTAAACATTCAGGTCACCATCATCGCTGTTTGCGTACCTGCTTCCTTCGAAGTGGGAACAAAAATTGTCTAAGGACATGAATGTCTTGCTGGTAGTGTACCAGATGAGGATGCATTCGCAAATGGTGATGAATCTAGCAAATGGGGTCCCGCCGACATACTTTTGAGTCGAAATGACGTACAACTTCAACGAATAGCCTGATCTAGATCAGCCGACCTGCTGCAACGTTTTCCCAGCGCATTTTATGAATGGGCGTGTTTCTTTTCTCAAGACATTTTTTCTTCATCAGATGAACAAATCAAACCGCTCGGTGAACCTAACCGACTGATGCAAATTTACACAGCCCCACGTGAGATATCCTCTGTGATTATTTGTCTATAAAAGATCACAAATGGCCACAGTCGACTTGTTCTGGTGAGTGGTTTTCCAAACCTTAAACCCAGGGTCACCCAATCGTGACGATCGTCAGCATAGTTCTCAGCAATCAGTAAACTTACATCAGAGTGCGTTTGAAACGGCTGAGTAGTTTCTGGTGATGCCTTCGCACTCAGCGCTCGCGCATCACCAGAAACTGCTTAAAGTATCGATCAGAAATCGACCTGGTACGTGTGGACTTGGCATCAGTGTTATAATTGGTTTGAAAACGTTTTATTTAACTTTCAGTGGGTCTAGTTTTGGGTAACGCTTAGTTACTAACAATCCTATTGTCCGTTAGTCAATTTCCTTTCTTCATAGAGGTTGTTCTTCCAAGGCTCCATATGATATAATGGATGACGGATCAATCAGGCACAAACTTTTGGCAGAACTCTTTAGTACAAACGCCATTGCGGACCCAAACGAACCCTACGTGTGCACTTATCCGAATGGTCGTGCAGCTGCTTGTGGGTGGAGAAACGTTAGGCCGGAAAATTCCCCCATTTAACTCCGATCACCTTAGATAACTTCCGTCCACTACCTTCCCTTTGAAACTCCACGCGAAGGTTCACTTCTCCTAACCTCACCTTGTTGGCCGATTCCACTTTCAACCGCATAGGCAGTCCTTGACATGCGTTTGTGCACCAAGCGAACAAGCGTGTGTTCAGGCAGTCGACTGACTCCAGAATGCCACTTGGACAGTTGGTCAAGCTGTTGTTGGCCACTGTAGTTGAATGGGTTGAACGTTCAGCCTGCTGAAATTGAGTGTATAGCAGATGCACACATTTAACGGATGCCCTCGCGGGCAAAGGTGCCACCATCCGCAAGAGCTTATTCAAGTGTGTGACCCAGTAGCGGTGTATGAGCAAGCCATTGGTTACGTAGATCGAAGTTTTGGAAAGAGTACGAACGAGGTTCACTTGCAAATGATTGTATCTCGTGGAATGTGTTCAACCTGACTTCAGATAGGACATAAGGTCGATGGGACCCCGCCTGCTGAAGAATTTCAAGGACAAGTGAACCGTTTGTGGGTCGCCGAAAAGGTCTCAGAAGCCTTGTGATTAATGTTCCTTCTAACATGAATTAACCATTTTTCTGAATTAGGAAACATGGTGTTTTGACCGATCAGTGATGGGATGGTTGGGATTCGGGAAATGGAACGAAATCATACAGATCTTAGTCCCTCGAACTGAGTTGTATTCAAAACATCCAGATATCGACCGAGAGAACGGGCGAAGTTTCACTGTTCGACTTGCACTAAAGAGAAGTAACGTAATGTTAAACCAGATGCTTTGTGTAGGATTTTTCCAGATGACTACAGTTCAAGAGGTATTATGCACAACTCGAAGAGGTTTTGAAACAGGTGAGCGCGCACTTTGTATAAATTGCACCACTGCTCATGCGCGGTAGCCCTACAAGACTTATCCACCGCCGCAGGATTTTAACCAGGGTTTGAGCAGTTTCATTCAAGATACTTCGATATCCCGAACTCTCGATATCTCCGACTGAACTATGACGTGGTCTCTGTACAGCACAATCAGACGAAGGACCGAGCAATTCACCTTGGTTCTTGGTGAGTCTCCCGTGAAAACCAGATTGATAGGCAATCCAGTGTATTGTTCGAAATCAGCTCGACTTTTGTTCATCTAGAGCATACGATTGATGATACTGCGGTTACCTGATGACCCCAAGAAGGGCGAGACCGATCATGGGCTATCCAAGAGATTTCAGCAAAGTTGTGAGTAGTTCCATTCATTATGCAGGTCGATGTGGATCATCCGTTCTGCTTAGGTTAATTGCATCGTGGTGAACTGTTATTCACTATGTGGAATCCAACTACATCGTGATGTGAGGCCCGAAAATGTGGTGTCTAGTTTTCAGTGAAAGAAGGCCGCGAAACGAAAAATTAATTATTACGCAGGATGACTGACTGGAGAACCTCTCTAATGATTACAAATACCTGACTAGCGAGTGACTTAGTGAGG
>SJOL01006043.1:0-123405 GCA_004794785.1 Opisthorchis felineus
TCCGGATTTGTGTTCCAAGTGTTATTGGTAAAACTATATTTTCGGAACCTTTGGCTTCTTATCACCAAAGCGTCATGGTGAACAAGTCATCCAGGTCCCTCTCTGAAGACATGCTTGCTCAGGTTTCCAAATGGTTGCCTAATCAACCTCTGGAATCGACGTACACCAGGTAGGACAACTTCCGATGTGCTCGAATGCGCATGACACTACTGGTGTAAGGAGGAAAACCCTTCGCTGTGGAGTTGTTTATCAGAAAAACGCCATCTAAACAGTTACAGACTATTGGACAGGAAAGTCAAACTCTCATTTGCCCGATATCCTTATTTTGGACCAAGATGGACGATGGCACACTGCACACGGCAGGCTATGGCAATCCACTGCAATTAACGAAGTTTTTGCCAAACTTACACTCGGAAATTGGTTCTCCATGTGATCTCTCAAATTACACCCCAGCACAAACCAGCGCTAAGTTGCTTAGGGTCGATCATAAATTTGTCTTCAGCACGGACTTCGTTTTTGGCATCCCCGCCATTCAGATTTCGGCCCGGCAAAATGAGAAGGACGCCGTGAAGAACGTGACTGCGGTTATAGTGATCAAAAGGTCACGCCAGGGTCTCTACGTCGCGGGGTGGACTAGAGGATCTTTATATGTTCTGTTCAGATCGGCTCATATGCTGACTGATCGAGAACAAACCCTCCGGCTGTTTTTTCACATCGGTCTAAGCCGAACAGCTTGCCTCCGAACACCCCGCGCACATGAACGCTTTTGGCTCTGGTACAGCCTAGATTGGACCCACGTCCACCTCTTGAGTTACCACAAATTTTTTGTCCGCCCTTGGAGCAGTAAAGATTTTGATCGAGTCCGAGTCGCACAAGTTTTGTTTGGTCGTCCCCGCCGTGCTGAAATTCCAGCAGCTCTAGAGTACAGCCACAATCCGCTGAATAAAAGTAAATCGCTATGAGCACTGTCGCCTAGTATCACACCAAATCACGTATTTATTCTGGGATCCGCGTTGAATAGCTTTCGAAAAATCCCTAGATAAGCATCTTCTGGCTCTCATGGAATTGCTAGGTGTGGTTTTGATCAGTCGCCTTCACTAGCCTTGTGGACTTTAGTGGAACCCTCTGTGTGGTTATAGCATTCTGAGATGTCGCTGGCTGTCTGTAGGATACACTGAAGAGGGTGAAATGTGACGGGCACAGGAGTCTAATGTTGTGGGTTCTGCTGCCACTGAGTTGACAGCGCTTTGACTGAAGTCGTAGTCCTCATTCAGCTATGTCCATCTATCGGTACTGGCCGCCGCGCCACCAGAATGAATAACGAGGGCCGAGACCATACCAGATTGCCTAAGCTTATGCGCTGGAACTCGAAATTCTGTGGTTTATTCCGAACCACGGATCTTCCGGTCGGTACGTTCGGGTCCAAACCACAGAGCCATAAATGAGCACCGTTGTTATCTGTCTATAGCTGCTGGCCTGGACTTGCCCCGGTTGTCATTTATCTGGCAATCCATGAAATACGGGCAAAAAACTGTCTCTTTGTCAGTTGTGACAAAAAAATACTCAAGGTAGACCAAAGGTACTTTGCGACGCTCACGGCGTACACAGACGTTCAAGGCTGTTGCCACCTTCATGTCATTTGGGGTTGCACCACACCAAGTCCACGTGGTCAGCCAGACATAATGTACACGCTCATTCCCCGTTTCCGACAGTGTTCATGTGAAATACTTTTCCCTCAATGAAAGCCGTCACAGCTAGCGCCAATGGTTTTTTCGCTGCTTCAAGCTGACAGTAGTGACTCAGTGGCTGGTTACCCATATTATTACCTTACTGTTCATTTCACTGAGCAATTTACGAATAAACTAAAAACCTCACCTTCCATCCCTGAAGTTTTCCTTCCATCAATCCTTATCTGCCCGGTGCAGGTCTTCACGTTAATTGCCCCTCCGTTTAACTGTGCCCGTTTGAAGGGTCTCTGTAGCGGTGCTAAAAGCTACTACCGCTCCCTGTCTAACTCACCCCGTAAATTCCCCTTCAAACTAGTCCAACAAATGACCTATGGGCTAATCACCAAATCGAATAACCCCCCATCTTGCAAAAATTAGGTAGTTACTCGCGCCCTGACCTTACGCCTACCGATAATCTAACGCTCAATGCAAAGCATCAGGCACCACTTTCACCAACAATGCCGAACTTTCACATTCCTATCCGGGAGCAAAGCATACTTGCTAAGTAGACGCACACTTATAGTGGATTGTTTTGTACCTCTTATCCTGTATCGGCAAGTTCAGCCAGTCTTTGGTTGCTAGGTTACTCGACAAAGACCTACATCTATTTTGCCTCATTTAAGGATTTGCCGTCACTCTCCCCCATATTTTTTCTGTTGATGAACTCCATGTTATCTTGTGCCTCACCACACTCAACAGGCTCCACTGGTCTCGTCCCATTCCCTCCTATTCCAAGCTTCGATCTTTGCCAGTAGCTGCTCCGAACGTCCAGTAAATTTGCTATCCACCCTGGATGGTTCTCGCTCTACATTTCCTGGGATCTCCAATTGAATCGAACTTTCCTGTAATTTTTTAATCAGGAAACGTGAAAATGCAGTTAAAAATGGACAAAAACTGTGCGTCCCTTGATGATTCACCGATTTCTTTGCGGGCGCCCTGCCATTGGCAAACCCACCCGGATCAACGCTTGCCGGTCATCAGACCTGACAAGCTTTCATTGAAGGACAGATACGGAAAGTCTGTCGTTGCGCTCCCTCCTACATTTTTTGCGTTTGAAAATTGCAATGACAGCCAGAGGAGCCACTAAAATGAGCAGCAAGATAGTCTTGAACTGGCGAGATAGACTCATTTGCAAACAAATTTGGTTCTGAGGGAGACTCACCTGGAACCAACTAAATCTCGTTTATGATGTCTTCAAGTTGAAAATTCAGCTGTTTTTTTTACTGTTCACACCCTAAGGCTTTCAGTATAACCAGTTGCTCTTGCTCCCACACGGGACACGATTGCGATTGATTTGCAGCCCGAATCAGAATTCAAGATCAAGTCACTGTCACTGAGCTACGTTCCAATCAGCCTCTGCACGCTCCCGGCTGCGCACCTAGGGCGATCCGAGGGTCGCTCAGATAGGGTGTTCATTTGTTAGCATTGCTCTAGGTCAATGGGCTAAAGAGTCCTTGCTTAACCGGATATGCATTGGTAGTTATCTTTTTCAGTTTGTCCGCCAAAGTTCGTTGAGCGGCAATTTGATCACTGTGTTTATCGAGTCCGTGTGTGCCCTGAACGAATGTGGCCCTGAAACCATTAGAGACAAGCGTTATGAGGCCTGTGACGGTGAGCTAAAACCTCAGATGTTGCTGCCAGAGATTCGGCTACTCAAGTAGGCTCCTAAAGCATCTGAGGCTCATTTAGGAATCCGACTTGTGCTGGACTTGGAACGCACAAGCCGATGAGAGCACTTGTTTCACTTCTTTACTGATTGCAGAGCGCGTTTACGTACTAATTACCTTCAAACATCGTCTGGCGAATGGTTTCACCCGAAGGCGCGCTAGCCAATTTATGGCAATGCCATCAGATATTGGCTGCAAATTTTGACAACTTCCCACCGCTCGATTTTGAGTACCTGTTCGGACAATTGCATTGCTCTCGTTCATACGCGCCTAAGGGGCACACTCGGTGTGTCATGCAGCCGTCAACTTACTGAAACTGCAGCCAGCCATACATGGGGCTGGCCGTTGTGCATACAAGGGGGCAAAGATGGAATACCAATTTGGTTGATTTCCAAGACGCAGCTCAAAATATGAGGGTGGTTGTAACGAGCAAACCGTATCTTCGAGTGACGCGTAATACCAGAACCTTCGGGAAGGCAAAACAAAGTCGGAGCTGGGTTTCTGTGAGGCACTTTTGACATAAGACATCAATTCACAAAATATACAAACTTCGACAGTAGATACTCGTCAACAACAAATGGTCCACTTGGACTACAAAGTACGAACCAAATCAGCAAACAGGCTCCCATGTGAGGCAGTCGCACGTGCGTAAGGTCGGCTATAAATGGCTGGATGACCTCAAGGCCAAATGGGCGAAGTGGTAAGGACAAACAAACGTCAGTTCATATAGACGCACTAAACACGAAAGTGGAGCGGGGGTTACAGATAGGGACAAGAAACGTGGGGAATTTCAAATGTCAAAGTAATGGATGATACACCACCCACCAAATTCTCCACGTTGACTCAGCGGACGTCCCGGTTCTTGCACTCTACCTATGCTCAGCTCCATTCTAAGGCACCCCATCAGCCACCAACACGAATGGTCCGAGTTTACTCCTGCCACAAGTGACGGCTTGGATGGAGTAAAGCCCAATCGCGTCTCCCCAGTAATCATACCTTTCCAATATACCTCTTGAAAACGCCGCTCACCGTTCTAACGCGCACGGTTCTGACTAAGATGTATGAGCTCGCCCTACTTCCGCCTACTACCACTACAGGCCATTTTTCACGAGGCACCTCCCCACCAGAGGGTACAGCCCCTTTCTTCACCCTGCCTGCTTTAATCACTACATATTGGTTGTAACGTAGTGACCAAGGTACAACCTTCTGCAGCTTCACTCAACAGAATAACCGGGCTATTAGTAAGCATACGCCATCATTTCGTTCGAGTTTGTGAACATGTACTACAAAGCACTTCGACTCGGGCGGCTTCAATCGAGGCTGTGGAGGCCAATTATTCTCTCGTCCGAGTAAACATTTTGGTCCAGTTAACCATCCACGCAGCGGACTGGAGTTGTATATCCCTCGAGAGACAACGTCGGTTGGGCTGTTCTCCGACATTACATGTCGCCATTGATAGGTGACGACGCACCACGAATACTTGTTAGTCGGTTAACGACAAAGGTACGAAATCTAGAGTATATGTTATGGACACTGTACAGGGTTGTCATGGGGTCTGTCCAAGACACAGCGTGCTAGAAGTAGCCCTTTTCACTTATTCCAATTAGATCTGCTACTCGGACTGCCAAACATGCAGCTGTGAACTCTAACCTTGGTATTGAAACGGACTTAAGGAGGGCCATCCGCACCGCACCAGTCTATACCGTCAATAATGCTTTCCGGGTTTTAATGAAAGCAACAACCTATGATGTCGTCCCCTACAACTCGACTGGCCTCATCGAACAACTGACTTGCAATCTTTAGCCATGTGGGAGTCGCCCATGCAAACAAAGCATGCATTATACTCCCGTACGCACCTCCACCTATCGAGATCTTCCATAGATGAGAAGCGCTGGCAGCCAAAAATTGAGTGGGGCTGTGAACATAATGGCCAAGTGCTTTGGACCACTGTCAGCATCTGGCCTTATGTTGGTTAAGAAGCTCGTGAAACCATTCCGTCTAGGAGCTTGGTTGGCGGACGTTAGTGGAACAGGAGGGCGTCTCACTTCCCCTTCTCGAGCAAGGTGCCCGTACCGACTTCGTGCAACCCTGGAGCGCGTGTCCACAAACTCTGTCAATTCAGTGAACGTCGGGTCCCGGCCAGTCATCGATATCTTATCTGCCATCTCAGCCCATTTGTGCTGCAATGGCGAGGGAAGAGAACGCACGATCCTCTCCACAACCGCAAGTGAGTGCAAATCTGAAACGTAACGCATTTGCGTTAGCGCAATTTCACAATTTCGCATTTTTATGTACAAGTCCGACAGAGACTTGGCTGCTCCAGTGGTCTGTCGTGCCAGTCGGAACAGGCTTTCGAGCAGAGAGCGAGCAATAATGTGAGGCTGACCGAAAAGATTGCGTAGGATCTACCGAGTCCTGGAGTATGCTACTTCCGGCGGGAGCATCACACATTCTTCAATGACTGCCTTCGCGTCGCCTTGACAGTAGTGGATCAAATACAGGAGCCTCTGACCGGCGTCCTCCACCTTGCTTTCAATATATATCCCAAATTGTCATGTGAACCCCCAGTAATGACTCGAATTACCATCAAAACATGATAGTTCCACCCTGGGTAGTTCCACAGTGGTTGTCACTGAAGTGATGGAAATGGCCGGTTTTGGCCTTGGAGATGACCCTCTGATGTCATCAACATAACCTAGAGGTCTTTCATCTATCTGACATGGTTTCACGCACTGCGGTGACCGGTCATTTGAAGCCACTAGTTCCCAGACCTCATCTGGTGAGCCCTCTTGGGCCTCCAGCTCAATTTTGGCCAACTCGGTTTTGCTCTGTGCCTCTAAGAGAGCCCGCTGTAGCCCGACATCTCGCTTAACCCCATACTCCTGGAGCTGAGCAATCCTTAAAGCTTTCCTAGCCACATTACTTTCACGACTAGATGCACAAGGTGACTTACAAGAACCGGGACGCGAAGCAAACTGCATTGCAAATGTTTCCTCTGCGGCTTCAATAGTTTCCGCGCCCTTGGATACTGTTTCCTTCATAATGGTTCCAAAGGATGACATCTTTATTTCAACCAATACGACGTAATATGTCGAGTACAGTAACGAGCAAACCGTATCTTCGAGTGACGCGTAATACCAGAACCTTCGGGAAGGCAAAACAAAGTCGGAGCTGGGTTTCTGTGAGGCACTTTTGACATAAGACATCAATTCACAAAATATACAAACTTCGACAGTAGATACTCGTCAACAACAAATGGTCCACTTGGACTACAAAGTACGAACCAAATCAGCAAACAGGCTCCCATGTGAGGCAGTCGCACGTGCGTAAGGTCGGCTATAAATGGCTGGATGACCTCAAGGCCAAATGGGCGAAGTGGTAAGGACAAACAAACGTCAGTTCATATAGACGCACTAAACACGAAAGTGGAGCGGGGGTTACAGATAGGGACAAGAAACGTGGGGAATTTCAATTGTCAATGTAATGGACGTTACAGTGCTTGACCCGGGAACACAATGACTATACGACATACCTCAGGTGGAGCTCAATGTGGGCGGGATAGGTCTGGTCTGAGGTGCCGAAAATATGCCAGCTAACTGCCTTCCCGCAATGCGGAGTGTAACTAGGCTCGGATTGGTTCCTTCTAAGGAACCTACCTAAAGCTGCCATCTGGTTGTGATGGCCAGGTATCTGGAGAGTGGTCTGCTTGGAACTAGGCCCTAAATCAAAGCACTTATGGATGCTTTTTCATGTGCATTAACGCGCTGGCAAGCTTACTGGCCAGCGCTGTGAGCTTGAGGAGCGGCGCTACACTCTTTTTCGCTTGTGTCTTTAGGTGAGCGAAAGCCACCGAACAAAAAGAACAAACTTGAACCGAGAACCTCGGGCAGGAGCTTCGATCCTGCGCAGCAATCCGTGGAACCGTGGACAACCGAACACCACATCGACTGAACGGATTTGTTGTTACGAGCCAAATGAATGCACTGATTGATCAGGATGTGGGCCAATCAGAATCGAGCGTTTTCAGGCTGGCGCCGTTAGCCAACGTTCTCTTGCGAAAATTCTATGGTCGTTATGTCAAAATAGCCGTAGCAGTCTATCTTTTTTGCCAATAAAAACCTTCCCAGGGTTCTATCCCTCTTGATGTTGGGCTGAACGGCAAGTCAACAGATAAGCACCGTTTACTGCATCCATATGCACTGATCCTAAATGGACCAGACAACCGCACAGCACAAAGATAACTGTTTACTGGAGCCAATGCAGTAAGGGACTTTCTCTCCTGGGTTTGAGTGCAACACCCACGCCATAGTTACCATTAGCCATTGCATCATAATCCCGAGATACCCGATGAGAGATTTGAAGTATTCGAGCCCGTCATGAGCGCTTTGAGGTGCACGACCGGAGTAAGGTCTAGTATTCGTGTTTCGCACACAGCGTGTACCGATAGAATGAGTGCGGGGTTGCAGGAAGAGATGTCTGTTGCTTAGTTTCACAGAGAGGACGTTAAGAGCTTCAATGGGGATAAGGTCTTTCGAGTTTAGTAAAAGATTACTTTGGTTTGCTTTACCGGACGACAGTTTAGACGCAGTTTGAGTTACCCCACCTTGAGAATTTCATTTAAAAGTCTCACTCATAAGGCAATGAGAGAATTTAGGGTTTTGTTACGGGGCCCTGCCGAGAGCCCGTGACCCAATAGCCTGATCCATTTCTGTGGGTTACTTGCTTAACCTCCAGGCGAGGTGTGCACCTCTTGAGCCTCCCCTAGGGACTCAAAGGACGCAGCAACGGACAAGCACATGGAATTCACATGGTTGTTCCGGAACGAGTGGTCATCAGTATTTGATCCGCGGCACCTATAGCCAATGGTGAAATGGTCTGTATTGGAGGTTGACTCGCATGTGGGCAAGTTGGCGGCCATGTGGCCAACCTGTTTCGGAAGTTCTCATTGCATGTAAATAGTATGTGATCAGTACGTAACTGCAGCAGATGTCCACCTTTGTCAGTGTTCCTCGATTCCAGTCCGAGACGATAATCTAATCGAGCATAAGCAGCGCAAAGTATACCTCCGTGCGCATTCATCCCCATATTACTATCTTTAGTTCGCCTCTTAGTTCGCCTTAATAAAGAGCCACAGAAAGCTATGATGGTATGGAAGCTATGGTCTGTTGGGATCTTAGCGGACACAATGAAAAGACGGCGATTGTTGACAAGTTTGCAAGATGTCCTCACAGACGTTGCACAGTTGCAACTACTAATAGGTGTCCAAGCAAACATACATTGTTCTACTCGATGGCTTAAGATAATAACAGCCGCGGCGGCTTCTGAGTCGGCAGAGTGCGCAACCGGAAGTGAAAAGAAACTGAAGGAAAATTTATTGCAACAACCGTATTTGTGTCTTGAATCCTCGTTTCAGTAGAAAGCGAGTCCGGTGTACAAGCGAAATCAGTCTATCGTCCAGCTTGTTTGAGAGTGCGGATGGTAAAGACCGCCAGGGGGACTGAGCGTCGGGAGTTGACAAATGGTGTCTAAGCTTCTATCGCGGTGGTCGACTCAACTCTAGATGGCAATTGGGAGCAACCGGATTTGTCCTTAAGGGGCTTACGGAGCTGTCACCGACGACGGGGTAAAAATGGAAAAGAACAAATATATGGAAAAGGAAGTGGGGATGTGTCAGCAGTTACTTTGTTTTCGCTTATTCGCCCGGCCGTATGAAGCAACTAAGGCTATCCGGCTGATGGCACTGCGCGGTGGTCGATATGGCCTGCAGTTGTACGATTCGTGGCATCCCGTGGGTCGTTTCCACCTTCCACATGGTTGTGTGAGGAGGTATTGTTTGAAGTAGTTGATGCACAGGCATAGGGACGATGTGATAAAGGAAGCGCGACTTATGCAGTATTACCAGTTCATTCATCATGTACGAGTTGTCTACTACGGAGGGCATCTGGTCTATTTTACTGCTGATCAGGCCTTCCTACCAAACTCCAGCGGTCAAACACTAAAAAATTATAGCCTCTCCAGTGCGTGATTATTACTCGCAACAAAAAGTAGTATTGCTGAACAGTTAGTAAGACTGTGATTCGCACATTTTCCTGTGTGAGTAAACAAAGCTGCAAACGACTACGACCCCAAGAATGAGTTCTTGGTATAGAGAAGTGCCTATATGTGATCCGCACACCTTAAACTCACACTGAGGTGACTTGTCAAGAACTTACGGTGAGGCGGTCGGAAAACATCGAGATTCTTCTCGGCCAGACGTCTCCCTAGGGTGGTCTTTTAAACTTGGCGCTCTTCACTCTTCCATGTACTTACACCACCTGATCAAAGTAATATTCTTGTGAATTTCGGGTTTCATTTGCGGTAGGACTAACCAATTGCTGACCAAAAATCATTCCCTTCCGTTCACTTGGGATGCAGTTATGCGGAAAAGCGTGTGTGGTTCCATGATTTTGTCACAGTACGCATAGGTGAAAACAACCATTGGGAGTAACTCTGAAGTCTGGACGTCTGCTCTCGTCTGTGTGGAGTAGCGTCCGAATATGAGTCAGTGGTTGGCCCACGACAAGAAGTAGGCCTCATTCAGGTATGTTGTGGAGAAGTTGTTTGGCAGGTAATTTCTGTTAGGGACTAGTGGGGGCAAATTTGCCCAGATTTTCCGGTCGCTTTTGGAGTTCAGTATTTTGATCACCAATCCAAGGTAGATTAGGAGAGGTTTACTTCTCGAGGGGGGATTTAGGGGACCACCTGTCTAGGTGTGGGCAACCTGGCAGTATCCCAGCCCTCGTGCATCCTTCGGATGGCATGGCAGCTAGGCACCGGAAGTGTTACAGCTTAACGATTTTTATTTTCTTTCTCGATCATGTACCATCGGTCCCAGGTAGGCGCTCATCGGTGCATCCCTATTGTTTCATAGGATATAGGGAATTGATTAGGACTTGAAGAAATTTCCATTATGAATAACGTGTTGGAAAGTGTTGCTTATGTTCAACAAACAAAATCTTGTTACTTATGCCACACAGACTACACATCAATCAGGTGATTGGGAAAATAGCTAGTAACCAAAATGAGTACGGAAGAATCCCTTGTTGCGCGTGGGTTTCTTATTGTACAAACCAATCCGGAGGGAACGTACAGTGACTTTTACATATAATTACTTTGCATTTAAAGTGACCTTTAACCATTTCAGACGCTTCATCAATTTGATCAACGTGAAATTTGCTGTACAATGAGGATTAGTAGAGGGCTTTCCTTCGCTGTTTTCGCCGTTCTTACTTTATTCGTTACTACAGGTAAGTCCTTCCTCTAGCTTATTTTTTTACTAATTTATTATCCGCAGCCCTCTGGCCTCCTAGATTGCTTTGGACTAGCAAATTTATCTATCTTCGTGATTCATTAGGTTAGAACTTACTCTCAAGTTTGTCAAGCATCGTATTCGTTGGCCCACGAACTCGTTTGGGTGTCGATGTTTCTGAGTTGTGCAAGTATTTGATACCTAATTATTTCTGGGAAGTTCGACTGTATGACAAGTAAAAAACACTGAAGTTTTTAGTTAGTTGCGGTACTACGTATATGGAAATAAGCATATGAAACCAGGAAAAGTTCCAAATTATGAGGGTGTCCGTCTAACGTGTTACTCAGGCGTTCGCAGTTCGAAGAAAGCTGTGAGATATTGTGAAAGGCAATGTACCAAAAGCACACCCAATGAAAATGCCAACTCGATCTCGGCACTGGTAAACATCTGTGTACGTAAGAAGGCACAAAGAACGCGGAAAAGTTTGCGAAAATTTGTTTATCATGAAAGACTGTAGGTAAACTTATGTGGCTTGTTCGATAGACACGAATAAAATCTTTACTATGCGAGGCTGTCTGAAAAGTTGGAAGAAGTAACAGTGGCAGATAGTCAGATGTTGGTTGGGTGGTGCTTTTTTCTCGCTTGATGAAAGCCGCACTGCATTCCGTAAGTTTGTTATTGCTGCTCTCCTTGCATAAGTTCTTCATGATTCAGTGACCGAGGAGCGCCGCTATTAGTGGTGGTGATTTTTATCATATTTTTTACTGGTGCCTACTACTGAGCTCGAGATGGCTCAACGGTTCCGTGGTTCGAATCCAACCTCTGCATCTCCGCTGCTCCTGCCTAGGCTTGGGCAACCTGGCAGTATCTCAGCCCTCGTGCTTCCTTCGGATGTCATGGCAGCTAGGCATCGAAAGGGTATTACATCTGAACGACGATGACTACGGATTCACTTACAAATAGTTCAGCCAATGCACGCATTTTCTCTGGCTAGCATACGACACTAACCAGGTGTGATGGTAGGTACATTGTGATATCCTAATCCCGGAAATGTTATTTCAGAAGGTAATGGGTTGTTGGATACACACTGGCCTACACACGACAATCTGACGAACGTCACCAGCACTTGGCAGTTTCTGTCCACACCACCCCCAAGTGGACTACTTCATGCGATTGCCCAGAGTTGGTTCACACTTCCGGAAAACACATCCGGAAAACAACTTTCGCTTTTCTTCACCAAAACCTCACACCCTTGTCCGTAACAGGATTTTGGCAGACGCATTGCAGCTGTTGAACCAGGACTGTTACTGATTCGTCGTTGAAATGTCTGGGAATCTAAATACGTCACTAACGTACAACTCTGTACACTTATTCAGATGGGCTAGCTCAAGGACTTGTGCCGTGCACAGGTAAAGTAGCTGTAAGCTCATTGTAACCGGGGTTCAGACTCTAGCAAGACCGAGCCAGATACTCCCTGTTTTAAATGATTCACTCACAATGATCGCATCGTTATGTGGGGGAGTAATTCGACCGGGTGTGATGATACAAGTTCAACAATCACCGTAAGTACTCATGCTCGAGGTACTTCTGTCATCTGTTTAAACTAAAGACAGACTTAGGAATAGGACTGAACTACCTTGCATTAGCTCAGCCATTGTGATCATACTCATACACTACCCCCTTGATCTGGAGCAGGTTGGCAAATCAGAGTTTCTTGTTCAGAAGGTTCTCACCCACTCTTCGTGGAGGATCTGGGCATTATTCACTATTTAGGGTGATACAATACGTGACCCAAGGCTCAGCGAATGGTTTCCCGAGACCTTGTTAAATTTTAAACCAGATGTAGATGGAAAATATGCGTACTGTGTTAACGTTCCATCCAAAGGAGCTGTCCATAACTGTTTACTTAATTTCCAATCACGTCCATTTGGTACGTAATTGTTAGTGAGAATGCTTGGTATGGTTCCTGAGCAAGGCAACACGTTCGGTTACGTTACCCATTCTGTATCTACCTACTACTCTTGAATTGTATTTTGCAGTACCTCCCTATTTAGATCCTGAAGACCGGTTGCTAATTGGTTTGTACACGAGCCGTAGCGTTGTTTCTTGCCTTCACAGGAAAACAGCCTGATCGTGGTTACACGCTACATTCAAATGTAACATCTGTCAACCGTAACGGAGTTTTTTGTAGAAGGAAACCGTGAATCCGATTCTCTGGTACATGGTGTACTTATGCGTAAATTTTTTCTGACGGTTCACTGGGAGGAGGTTACGTTTGGTGTATAAGCATTCTAGCTTAAGCCGAATGCGATGCTAACTGAGGTGGGTTAAGTAATTTATTTTGAATAAGTCGCATAATGTATGTTTTCCTCCTCTTATGGGATTGAACTGTGATGAATTAAGACACTACTGAGTTTGCTTGCCTGCAAGTAGTCGGTTTTTAACTAGCCCAGTGGTGCTGACGAACCTTCTCAGCAAGGACATTCCGGTTCCCTTACTAGTTGAACTGTTGAAGTTGTTGATCCAGCTTCTGATCAAAGGTTTGAGTGACGCTAAATCGTTACAGCATCGTACCAATAAGTCCGCGATCTTGAGATTACTTGTTGGACAAACGAATAAGGTAGTCCAGGTAATGAGACAGAATTTATGCGGCGCTGAAGAAGAGTTGTTGCACTTTCAAGCAATTCTCATCTCAGTCAAAATCTCAGCGCAACTGATGGCCACATCAAGGAATGGACGCGAAATGGAACTGATGCATAAAAGGGGAAATGAACGTAAGAGATGGTAAGTAACCGCTGGAAACGTCTAAAGAATGCACATTCTGGCAACGAAACCAAAATGGCCTCCGCCAATCTGGTGGGATTATGTTTCATTTCGGTTCAGTTGAATAATCGAAACAGCGCTGAGCCCCAAAAGAAGCCAAAATAATGAAAGGGGGATCATTGAAGCTAGTAAATTTAGTGGACTAGGGACATAGTAAACCGCGGAGGAGGACGTACACATGATATCGTTCTCAACAAGCACCACACCTGGTTTTTTCCACTGACCTTGACAACGGATCTCATACTTCCGATTCCCCGACCAAGGTGTGTCTTAGTGCCAACCATTTGTGTGATGCACCAAGAAAGACTTTTCCACTAAAGTTGGTACTTGTGTGCGTATGATGTCGTTTAGCTCATTCGATTTTCTAACCCAACCCCATTGCCTCTTGACTACATCAACCATTGCCATTCACATCCCCTTCCAGACGAATCGTAATTGTTAATTTTGTCACTTTTCACTCGCCACATCCTTCGATTCTCATATTTTTGGAAAATGTTTGGAAATCTGCTGCTATTCACTTCGGAAGCAATGATGGATGCATTATTGTAACCACAATCAACCAAGTTTCCACTTCATTTTGAACATTAGAGATTTCTTCATGCGGTTATGTTCAGTACCACTAAAATGTAGTGGGATTAGACTCGAAAGCTGCACTTCTGTGAAATATGAAACAGAGTAAGATACTTTCATGAAGGAAACTACTCACAAGGTTGCTGAAAACTCTTCGACAGCCCACGACCGGTTTCGCCCTTCTTGGGGCTCATCAGGTAGGCGCAGTCCCCGAGTTTCCGTCAACCTTATGTCCTACTTGAACCCAAATTGGACTGATTTCAACAAATACACTCATTTGTACCAACTGAAACATGAGGCGGCCTGTGTGCAGCACATTCAGTTGAAGAACATCATAAACGAGAGAATCACTTGAGTCTCCCGTGAAAACCAACTTGATTTGCAAATGAGTGTATTTGTCGAGAGTAAGATACTATCTTTCGTTCCACACGGTTTCCTGATATGACCTTGTTTATTGCACTTGTGACCGATAACATTTCGGAAACAGCAACAGGATCGCGAGTTGAAATCACCACACGGCACGCTTTCATTGCAGGATTTTTCAGCACAGTTGCAGGAATTATCAGTTCTGCGGTGTTCTGTGTTAGTCTTCTATGAGTAAGCCATTTAGTGTTTTCCTAAGCCTATGAATGAACATTTTTACTTGCTGGATGGATGGCATTTGTAACTCACTCTGTGATTTTTCGCATGCTCCCTCCTTTTTAGGCATCATCCTCGGTTTGTGGTGGCAAATAGGTGTGCAGGCTGTCCTTTCCCCCGGGCATTATGCGTGGTTCACGGTCTCGTTCTACTTCGGAGCAATCATCGGCAGCCTACTTTCCTGCCGTATGCTGTCATCCTACGGACGCCATTGGACTCTTCATTTCTCTTGTCTTCCGAACTTGGCAGGCTGGTTTTACATGTTTCTTACTGCCCGATCACTTTCGGATCATGCTGTACCGATCTTCTCTATATTTATGGGCCGCCTGCTGACTGGTGTTGCAGTTGGATTGATGATTCCGGGCGGGTTGATTTATCTGATAGAGCTTGCGCCAGCTGATTGCTCGGGACTTTTCGGATGCCTTGCTCCCCTTGGGTTTGCCTTGGGGTCAACATTTCTCCATGCGACTCTAGCCTACTCTGACTATGTCTACTTTGTGTTCGCTGGTTCTATCCTATTAGTATTTGTCAACCTGACCATCTGGTTGTTGCCTGAGTCACCTAGATGGTTGGCAAAGACGGAGCAGTTTGACAGAGCAGCGGCTGCCTGTTCATGGTTTAATTGCCAGGTAATTATCTCGTAGTTTTTAACTTGGTTGGATTCTCTCTTTTCGCAATACTTTGACTTAACGGTCTCTTGGACAGTATTTTTCGGTCTGGAAATGCAGTTCAAGTGATTTTTCTGCCATGTGCACACCTTGTTGACTATCAGCATTCGCCGGATTGCCATATGTATCCTATTTCATCAGATAAGGCGAAATAATGCCGTTCCATTCATCCAATTGTGGTTCCAATAAAAAATTCCCTCAAAAGGGTATACTGGTGGCGGGTTTGAGCCCCAGGGTAAAGTTTCCAGTAGGATCTGCAGTTGAACTCATCTGAACCCATAAAGAAGGCACCCAACGAGCCCGTCCTGCCGTTTGTACAGACTAGTAATTTTCCGTCTGCTAGCTTAGCTGAGACGGTGTAGGAGGCATGGAAAAAAGCCGAATTGAATGTTGATACAACTCCTGATCCTCATCGATTTCTTTTGTTATCTTGGGTTTTACCGGTTCAAATAAATGCAGATAGGCTGGTTAATGTTGTTGCAGTGTTTTGCATTATCTCAGCGAACTGCAACTTTTCCTCAGGCTACGGTATTTCATAGCGTCCGCGGAAGAATCAACTTCGATAATTTATTAGAGGTGAATGACTTGAATTGGGAATGTGGTTACCACTGGCTATCCAGTGGGGAATTCTCATAGGTACTTGAACGTCCCTAACCAATTTTATGTTTATCAATGATATGTGAGTGGTATATTCACCTATTATTGGCTTGCCTCCAATAATGCTTTCGTATCTTACGCAGTGTAACGAGGAATATCCAATTGAAAATTGCTTCCAAATGAGAATCAACTGTTTTTCATTCCCTCGGGTAGGTGCTGACAAAGAAGATTAACGATATCTTCGTCAGATGTGTATATATCCTGCCGACATGATGCAGACAATGCATGGATTTCAACAGTGTCAACCCTAGTGGTGATAACATTTTCGTTTAATCGGATATAAATGGGCCTCGAGATAGCTCAGTGGTTGAGGCGCGAACTTACTGACCGGAAGGTCCGTGGTTCGAACCTAATTCCGGCATCTCGACTGCTCCTGCTTAGGCTTGGGCAACCTGGAAGTATCTAAGCCCTCGTGCTTCCTTCGGGTGGCGTGACAGCTAGGCACTGAAATGGTGTTACAGCTGAACGAACGAACGAACAAAACATGCCCAAACACATTGCAGGTAATCAGAGCACACTTTCCCAACTGGTGGATGGAAATTATGACGCTTCAGCCATTAGTTTAAAATTGGGGAATCGATAAGCCTGGTCAACTACACTCAATCGCAGAGTAAGATACCCAGTGCTGCTAAATCACGACGCTCAAAAGCAGGCAGCTGGATCAACATAACTCAAATGGACCTCTCTCGGACAACTTTTTGTTTGGCATCCATCCAATGAGTTAACGTTATTTGGTCGACTGGGGGGTCTACACACCTATGTCGCACTTATCCGCTATGAAATGGTGATGTCACCTCCACTGGTGACGGAACGTTTGCAACGAAATTGCCAAGCTCAGTGAAAGAATAAGTCATTTTCCAGCCTTATGCCGCATATTAACCTTTCTACTTGTGTCCATTATTCAGATATGTTTGACACAAATGAGTTCATTTTGTGTACTGAACTTTGAGATTTGTGGTTTTCTATCATAGTTTTCACCAAGACAGCAAGAAGGTGCAGTTGGTGAGATGTTAACACTATTTACTTTCGTTAGCCGCCACCTAGGACGTTACACACTCATAGTAGTCTGGCATAGTAACAGTGTTAAAAAGACGAGCAGAGTTACGTAGTGCTCAGCGGAAGGCAAGTCCAAAGGAGGCACACATTGTATGTCAGAAAATTCCGTGCACGTAAGGTTGGCAGAGTAAACTGGAGTGAGAGCGCCTCGCTGGCAGCTAGTTGCTAGGGCTTTCGATTGCGTGGGATTGCTCTGAACGCTTGATTCGAGTGACCTGCTGTCATCAGGTTGCTTCCATTTGCTTCGTTGCTGTATTTTGGTTTTGAACCGTTATCCTTTATTTTGTAGAACTACCAACAACTCATTGATAGCGAATATTCGCTGAAAACAGCTTCAGACTGCACCGACAATGGTGACGTCCGATTAACACGATTTCAACGTTTCAAACGACTTCTTTTCGGTTTTACGAATATGTCTTCTATGGACAACTCCAACGCCCACTTAGCTTGGCGTCTGCTTGCACTGCAACAACTCACGCTTATCGGCCCGCTACTTAATTTTTGTGAATCTCTCTTTACATTCGGTGGGTCTCCTTGGACTTTGCGTTACGCCGGAACCATCGGATTACCTCAGTGTGTTTTCACTGCTATCGCTGCGTTAGTTGCCAGCTACACACCACGAAAGAACATGCTACACTGTAGCACATTGATTATGTCGCTATCCTACTTCATCCTTGGCGTGCTTCTGCAGGTAAGTCGCAGTTGTGTGAAAACCTGAGACCACAGCTTGTAATATGTGTATAGATTGGTTAGCCGTTTTAATCCAGCAGCTCGAATCGAAAATCAAATGTAACCAAGTTGCCCAGCTGAACCGTGCAGCCTGAGCCACCACCATTTTTTCTTACTAGTACACCTGTTGACGTATGCTTGCAACTGAGTTCATGATAGTTTCCAACTTTTTTTGTAGTAGGTTGGTTAAAGTCTAATGTCGAGCGATTTGTGCAAATCAAAAACTTGAATGAGATATAAATGCCCGCATCGAGTAGTTGAAGGTTGACAGTCATAGTTGATAGAGTTAATCACCGTTTCGGTTATCCACGCAATCAGCCTGCAGCGATTTGTACGCGCTTGTTCTAAAAGCCATGTTAAAGCGATAAGTGTGAATCAATAAGAGCTTGTGAAATACCGGTAGATGACCCCTCAGTATATCAGTACAAATTTACAATTGTGGTGGTGCAGTAGTTTCAGGAGAGACTCTACATGACCACTAACGCAAGTGCCATTGTTACGATAAACTTACCATTGTGCTAGCGCGCATCAAATTTCTCTGAGTCTCTGAGGCGGACCAAACTCTATTTGAATGGTGGATAACGGTTATCAAGGAGTCGAAAACCTAACTAGGGGTACACTAGAAAAACCATTTGTGCAAACCCACAGATGACTAGGAGCAATGGTGCTACCATGACAAGTGGCCGTATAACGAGTGTGTACTGTATTATTGTCCACTCGTGCTTGCTTCCGACTTCTCAAGTGCGTTACCATTTTTACGTGCGCCGCTCAGGGTAGATAAGTACTCCGTTTTTATACTGAGAAGCGCTGTAATCTTAGCATGCTTAAATCGTCTTCCGCTTTCAGTTCAAAAACTGACACTAAAGCCCCAACAAGGTAAGGACCAGATATTGGTGAACCTTCCAACGCACTTCCATAGAGAATTCTGTGCAGCATTATGGACTACGTTAGCGTCACTGTTGTCATCGTTTTTATGCAATCCCCATTCGATAATTATCCATCACAACAAATGGGGATTGCAACAACATAAGCAACTATACTACCTCTGCTAATTGGCGATACTGATGTGCTATCCGCAGAAGGTTTTGTGACTCATCAAAGCAATTTCAGTCACTTTTCCAATATCAGGACGTGAATTACCTCAAAGCCCAAATGCTGGGACTATGAAGCCGTGCTTGAACGTAGCAAGGGTAGCTGTACCTTATTCACCAACATGGTCACTGATTGATTGCTTTATCGGCCTAGTCCTGCAATGTTATTCAGTCCTACGGAAACATATGGTTGATCAACTTTAGCTGTCTTATTGAAGCCTGATTACTCCGCCGGTGTACCTCTTTCGTGGGTAAGGATCAAAATATTAGGAAGTTGTCCGTTTTAAACTCTAGGAAAACCGTTTCTATGAGATAGAACCGCATCGCTGGCACATGATGTCATCTTCCATAGGACGGTTTATGTTGGTGAATACATACCAGCGAAAGAGCTGTCCAAGAAAGTTGAATACTCCCTTCTCGAAGGAAGCCGTTCTTACTGAGGCATCTGTTGGCACTAGGATGAGGTTACTTTTGGGTATCCCTCCATGTGATCTTTCTAGTGAGGGCTAGCTCAGTTAGCCACGTGCCATACGGAAGGAAATTATCTGTAGGTCTTCAAGTACCCATAAAATGGACTTTTCTGTAATGCATGTGGTCAATGTGTACTGAGTGCTGAAGTTTAGGGGAATCGCTTATATGAGTCTTGCACCCTCATCCTTTTTGCTGGTGCTGATAAACGACCAGACTGATATTTGTTGGAGGATTGAGATGGCTTCCCAATGGAATCTCAATCCTTGTCCAAATCTCATGAGACCATATTGAAATTCTCATTCATCCACTCAGCAGCACGGTTTACGATAGACCGAATTCCGTTTCTTGGTCAATCACTAGGTTAGTCGTCGCGGATCATAGTCATGACCCCTCTATCAGATAGACACGCTGTTGTTGTGGTTGTTGTTTTCTCTGCTGTCACTCCATGGTTTATTTCTGATTGCGCCTTATCGCTATTATCTTCCCCTGTTTCCCACCCTCCAGTTTGACTACTTCAAACCCATCAGTCCGTTTACTATTTTGTGCGTTTCGTTGTGTCTCATCGGCTACTCTGTGGGCTGGGGACCTATACCTATCATTATGGTCGCTGAAATGTTCAACACACAACATCGTGGTTCCATAGTCGGCAGTGCTATGCTCATCTCATGGATCCTGGGAATTGTAACAATATTGTCGTTTGAACCACTGACTACACTTCTTGGTGCTCCATGCTACTTTTGGCTCTCGTCATTCTCATGTGTTCTCTGCACCGTCTATGTTCATCTATACGTACCAGAGACGAACGCGTGTGTGTGCAAGCCACCGGTAAGTCATCACTATGTGCTAGAATTTTCGTGTAGTTCGGTTTCACGCGCAAACCGCTTGTGGTTTACTAACTATGGGCAGGTGTTTATGTTGCTCCGTGTGCTGTCTCAGATTTCAGACAATCAATACCCACAGACAACCCACCACCAATTTGTCATGTGTTGACTCTCACTTGGTGGGTATAGTTCCTGTGGCCTCAGTCAGCCCTCTTTTTCTGGTTGAACTAACGTGATCGTTTTCGCCATATGAACATTTGCAAAACAGTTGCCACCGCTTCAAACTATTAGAAATTTGGTCTTAAGAATCACTTTTTTATTTGACGCCGACCGTAGTGGTCAACACAATATATAAGCCCGTCACAATCTTATATTCTATGCACTCTAATAGGCTTCCAGTCGATTAGTTTCTACAAAAGGAATAGGTAGTTCCATTTATCCGGAATTTGCTGTATCTCCCACACTCCCAATTTCCGATGACCGAAACTATATCACCTGGAACCAACGTACCCCCGGTACATGGTTCAGGGACCAGCAAGTGGAGGTTTCTTATGACCAGTAATCTTTCCAAAGAAGGAGTGTGTTTTCAGTAGTTGAAGGATCTCGTTCCCCAAATCAGTCTGTGTAAGCCCTCTCATCTGTTCGTTCTGCTTGGTAACGAATCAATGTTAAACCGTAGGGAATGCATGTAGACCTTGGAGTTATACTCGCTAAACTAACTGTTTTATGAAGTTTAACCTGCTCTCCTCATTCTCCTTTTGCTGTTCTCTGTTACTCCCTCTGATCGTCATAAAAAAGCCACAAAACTGACCGATGAGTAATGCTGATCCAGAGACCACAGGTGCTTACTTGTAACTGTACTGATAAAGCGAAATTTCTTTATCCTGTGTGTTGTTGGCACATGTTTTCTGTCATCATCCGTGAATTTCCATTAATCCGCTGGTTTTCTCAGCGCCATTAAATCGTCACAGTGGTACATCCAAGTTTGTTAGTTAAAAAGGCCGGAATTTCCAGTTTTTGACTGAATGGCTATTTTTTATCTTCGGTGATGGCTCAGTGGTTAGAGCGTGAATTTACTGACCGGAAGGTCCGTGGTTCACACCCGGCCTTTGCATCTCGACTTCTCCTGTTTGGGCTCGGGCAACCTGGCAGTATTCCAGCCCTCGTGCTTCCTTCGGGTCATGCTCGTGGACATGCAGTCATTGAACACGCCAAAGTAGGGCAGAGGTTTAGAAGCATATGATGTGTTCAAGAAAGTGTGGTAAACTTATCGACGTATGTATTCGCACCAATATATCTGCTGTGAGACCAATGCTTGTCGCTGTCCTGCAGCATTGTCAGTCCTACCTAGTGGAAGTTTTACTCTTATCCATCATCATCATCTTGGACAGCATGGCATTAGTGGTCAACACTGATGCTTCGCTGCCATCCAACCATGATTTATTTGAAGGCTTTATGATGAAGAAAAGAATAAAGGTGGACAGGGAAGGGACATAGTGCTAGCTTACTACAATCATTCCGAGATGCCTACACCTCCAGATACTCATTCAAGCAATCTGAATAGAAACTGACAACAAGAACGCCACTGACATCGGTTCTCAGCCATATCTTGCAGCATCTCCAAACAGGCGCAGTGGAGATCACGCGGTCCCCATCCCGGAAGGCGAGTAGCACCGACAGCACCCAAACGTTTCGTACTCTTCTTCATACCCTTCTTCCAGGTCAAGGGTAGGCCACCTCTCTGCTTCCGCCAGTTTGAGTTGGGCATGGAAAACAGCGCTCTCTTCGGCAACCGATGGTTCGGCATACGCAGCACATGACCCAACCAACGCAACTTCTGGTGCTGGACATATTCTTCAATGGAAGTACCCGTTGCACAACCAAAAACTCGCTTTCTAACTGCCTCGTTACGGATTCGCTGACACCAACCCACACGAGCTATGGTTCTGAGACAACGATTATCGAACACCTGAAGACGTCTCACCTCCGCTGCTCGAACAGACCAAGTCTCACAACCATACAACAAAACAGCCCGGGCTGTAGCTTGATACACACGTCCCTTGCGATTCTGGGATATACCACTTTGACGCCATCGGTGTCTCAAATTAGCAAACGCGACCCGAGCCTTGCAGATTCGTGCATTGATCTCACCTGTCACACTACAATCAGAACTAATACAACTTCCAAGGTACGCAAAACGCTCCACAACTTCCAGTACCTCTCCCTGGATTGTAAGTGGCGTGTTCAGTGACTGCATGTCCAGGAGTATGACCTTACACTTTGTAGATTCAAAGTGCATACCAAAAGACTTTGGTCAATTCATCCAAAAACACCTGTACCTTCTGCTCCTCTTCGAAGACGAGAACGGTGTGGCCTGCACATTCCAGATCGACAAGGTTTTCGTCACAGGCCATTTGAACACCAGGGTTTTGGAGACCTTCGAGCGTTAGTCCCATTATCTCATCGATCACGAAGTTAAAAAGGAATGGAGAGAGTGGGCATCCCTGACGGACATTACTTTATGTACGGAAGCTTTTGGAGAGCTCGCCGTATACTCTGACGTCCGGAAGTTTGAGAATACCAAGAGCTTATTATGTTCACGAACTTCCGGGGCATTCCTTGGTGGGCAAGCGTGTCAAGAAGAACAGACCGGTCAGCCGAGTCAAATGCACCTTGGAAATCCAGGAATACTAGAATTGTGGGTCGCTTATATGTATGGCGTTGTTCTAGCACCTGACGGAGTGTGAAGATTTGGTCAACGCAACCTCTACCAGGCCGGAACCCCGCTTTCTGCTCTCGAGTCAGTGTTTCACGAGCCACCATAAGGCGACGAAGCACAAGTAACGCCAGCAGTCTCGTTACGACCGGGGTCAAGCTGATCCTCCTGTGGTTGCTACACTCACCACGAGCCCCTTTTTTGAAAATGGTCGCTATCACCGACTCCCCCAGTTTTCTGTGACAGTGTCTTTCTCCCAAATGCACGCAAACAAATCAGACAAGCGCTGACTGAGGATTTCACCCCCGTCTTTGAACAACGCAGGTGGAAGGTCATCCGGACCAGAAGCTCGGTGGCACTTAAGAGAACATATGCAGTCATAAACCGAAGCCGTAGGGGGTTCTATGTCAACTGTAGGCTCCAGATGTGTGGCAACTGGTGGCCACGACAGCTATTGTTCGAAGTATTCGGCCCACCGGTCGAAGCGCTCTTCTTTATTCAAGATGATCACTTACTTTTGATCCTTGACGGTTTCGCTCACAGATGGCTTCCGGGGACCGGTCGCACGGATCAACTGAAATAATCTTCGGTTATTACCGGCTTTCTGGGCCTCTTTCATTTCCTTGGCTTTCTGTGTCCACCACACTTCACGGTCAGTTAGCACGCTCACTTTCACTTGACGTCTGATAATTCGCTGCGTCAAGTTATGTTCGGGACATGCTGGGATATTTCTCCGAGACTTAAGCAATGCCACTGTTCGGTCTGATATCCAATGCTTGAGTGCGCCTGGTGGTGCCATGCCACAAACAAAATTCCCACCACTATGCAAAGAGGTGGCAGTCTCGTCCCAGTATGAGTTCACATCTGATGGTGGAACATTTGGAAGAGACTCTAGAAGACGATTCTGGTAAATTCTTTTAACTTCCGGACCTTACGCGGCCCAGGAAAACGCAAGGAGAAGCGACTCCGTACGAGTGCGTGGTCGGAATCAAAAACGACCGGCAGTCAGTTATTGATCCGCGCCATCGGTAACTGGTGGCAATCTGATCGATTTGAGTTTGTGGCTGGCATGCCGTTGGAGGACACCATGTGGCAAGGCGACTTCGGCTATTTCGGAAGTTAGTACTGCATAAAAAAAACAGCCTGCGGTCAGGGCATAGCTGAAGTAATAGTTCGCCCCAGCCGGTACGTACCGAGTCCACTCCATGTCGACTACCTAAGTGAGTCTCAGGTGCGCTAAGTCTGCCCACTTGTGCATTCAGACCTTCGGCAACCACAACGATATCTGAGTTTCCAGCTTGCCGCAACGGGGTATTCAGGGCGTCGTAAAACTTGTCTTTGACAGTGTCAGAGCTACAGTCATTTGGGGCGTAAACAGACAGGACAAACAGACATCGATCAACTTCCCGCTTGAGACTCCTTCACGGACTTTACCAGACGAACGGTACACAGGCGAATATCAAATTGTATTCAGTTAGGCAAGGATCCTTCCGCCCGGTGACTTAGGACGATACTAACCCCTGCACATCCTGCCGCAGCAGCCTCTGGATCGCCAGAGGTGCGCAGTCGGAAGCGAGTGGAGAGTGATGGGGGGTTAGCTCAACCACTGTGCTTGCACCTTGAATTCTTGTTTCGGATACACAGCACACATCAATGTCAAGCGAGTCCAATGTGAGAGCAAGAGCAGCTTGTTATCTTACTTTCTTCAGAGTCCGGACATTGAAGGCGGCCAGACAGGCTGGGCGTCGAGGGTTGAAGATTGATTTCGAGATGCCTGGGGATGTCGGCGCCGGATGACGTGCAACTGGTGCTTGTAAGACCGATACAGGACAAACTGACCTACAAGGAGAACGTTATTAATGGGGTGGGGAGAGGGAGAGGGAAAAGTATGTGAAAGCGAAAGAAGGGAGGCGTCAGAAGTAGCGTGTTTTCGCTTACCCGTCCTGCTGTATGCAGCGAGTAAGGCGACCCAATTGTTGGCACCACACGACGGCCGATGTGGCATCTTTATATGTGCAGTTCGTGGTTGTACGTGGGCTGGGATATTGCCAGGGCGCCCACACCTAGATAGGAAGACCATTAGGGTCCTCAATCAAAGCCTTTGGCTCAAATCCCTGACCGTAAGGCAGCGGTGTTTGGCTGGAAATGCAAGCACATTACCATTTTCACGGAACTCGTCGCCATACATGTTCGAACCCCCCACCTGGAGGACCAGAAGACTGTGTACGTCAGACCTCTAACCATTGAACAACCTTGTATGGGAGACTGAGTGTCGCGGGGACACCCCCCACTATAGTTCAATGGGTCGCCGGGATACACAAACTGCCTCACCACGGTAAGGTCCAGTCTCTGTGTGACGGACTCTTATCCAACGTAGCTTCAAATTGCGGCTTTTTATTTCTGAAACACTCAGTTATTTCATGCATGCGGAACTGAGTTTTGCGGTGGGGACAGTAAGTGGAATACCTTCATTCTCCATGGGTCGGTTGTATATCAAGGGATGCAGTAACAAAAAAACTTTTATGGAAGGCTAGGATGATGTGAGAGTATACCAATGTTTGTAGATTATCGGCTTTTTACTTGGCCTTTCTACTCTGTCTATCAAGCCAAGCTCAAGTTTGTTGTTTCACTTGAATTGCAGATAGCGAAGCTCACTCAGGCATTAAAGCTCGAACCTATGCAACCAGAAATCAAGCGAAAGGCGAATGGTTTGCGAATGAAAGGAGTGTAATCATTGTGACATATTTACTTGACAATATTTGCTTTCGAATATATTTTTTCTTATATTTGCTTCAACAAATCTGTTTTATCAACCAGCTATTTATAAGTTGGTTTCATATTATCTCTCGTTTGGGTTATAAAAAAACAGGTGGTTGTTCTATTTTGTGTCTGTTTTACAAAGATCCATACTGTTTTTTAATGTAATGGAATTTATTCAAAATCACCGCTGGTGTTTACTGTTGCAGTCTGGATTACGAAGGGACTACTTTTCAGTTACCAAATTCGCTAGCGCTTGTGTTTCAATTTAGACCACACGCAATTTCCCCTGTCCATGGTTTTCGAATGTGGATAGAGTTAATAATCATGCGGACGCACATCTGAAGAGTAATTCCTGTGTGAATTTTTCGAACAGGGTTACTGTTATATCTGACTGCTGTCCCCGCTCCAGTGCCTAGTGCCGGAAAAAAAGACTCTCTGACAAGGAACATAACAGCTTTGTTACAACCATCGAATGAGTTCGAAAAGTACAACGGCCTCGCGTTAAATACTGGGGGAATACTATCTGACCTTGATCCAAGGCTGTCTCGCACTGTCTGACCTTGATCCAAGGCTGTCTCGCACTGTCTGACCTTGATCCAAGGTTGTCTGATCGGCGTTTAGTAGAGTTTGAGGGTCTCAGTTGGTTTCGGGTATTCTGGGATGATCTTCAGGAATCTGGTGACAGTTACGTGCACCCCGTCCAGGAATGCGAACAGCAAAAACAACGCGCAAACGTTTCGTAACATCTTTCATTCCACTCTGCCATGTCAAGTTCTGTGTACCTCTGGATTTCCACCACTCTGAATCAGGCACGGAAACAGCGTTCGTCTCGGCAGACAGTGACTCGGTATGCGTAACACACGTCCCGGCCACCTTAGCTTGCAGCGTTGGATGCATTTGAGTGCTCCATCGTAAACCCGTCTCCTGATCACCTCACTGCAAATTCGCTGCTTCCAGCCGTCCTGAAACACCGGTGGTAAAGACCTGACGGTGTCTCATACCCCTCACCCGAAGTGGCCAAGTCTTGCAGCTGTACAACAATACAGGTTGCACCATGTTCTAATACGTGCATCTTTTTAGAGAGCTATGTGTCTTTTTGGTACCACAATTGGCGTAAATTGACAAACTCAATTCTGTCTCCGAGATTCATACGTTGACTTGGTTTGTCGCACCACCATCAGAGCCAGTGCAACTTCGGAGATACATGTAGCGTTCCACAACCTCCAGTCTCCTAGAGGCCGTTCGTCCCGCAGCATTTGAGCGCGAAGCACATGCCGAAGGATTGACTGAAATAGGTCAGCTTTCCTAGTAATGCTTCCTGCTCTTTTTCAATAGTGAGAACAATGTCGACAAGATTGTCGCTCGGAGAGTTCTGAACACCGGGGTTTTGGAGACCTTCCAGTGTTCGCGTCATTATCTTATTAATAACCAAAGTAGACAAAAATGGAGAGGCTGGATATTCTTACAGGACACCACTGGTTGTAGGAAAGGTTTTGGAGAGCTTCCCGTACACTTACGTGCCCACAGGTATGTGAACTCAAACAGTGCATGATATTCGCGAACTTTTGTGGCATACTCCTTTGTGCAAGCGTGTTCGAGCGAATTAACCGGTCTACAGAACCGGACGCAAGTCAAATAACAGCAAGATTGTAGGGCGCCTACACACATGTCGTCGCTCCAACACTGGACGGAGTGTGAAGATGTAGTCCACGCAGCTCCTTCCCAGCCTGAATCCTGCTTGCTGCTCTCAGGTCCAGTCTTCAAGCGCCTTCGTAAGACGGTGTAAAATAAGTGACGCAAAGAGTCTGGTTACAACGGGGGTCAAGCTAATTCCTCTATAACTGCCTCACTCGCTGTGAGCACCCTTTTTGAAAATGGGCACCACTATTGACTCACTCTAGTCGGTTGGGACGGTCTCCTTCGTCCAGTTAGAGGCAAGTAACTTAGACAGGCTGAGAATTTCACCTCCATCTTTAAACAGAGCGGGTTGGAGTTCGTCAGAACGAGCAGCTCGGTGACGCCTAAGGGACAAAAAGCACTCGCTTATTTTCTATGCTTAATCCGGCTTATCCGGCTGAACAACTTCAGGTGACCAGTTGAATTGATGTTGAAAGTGTTCAGCCATAAAAACTCAAGCCCTCTTCTTTTTCACAGGTAAGTGATCCGGTGTTACCAGTGATTGGAATGTGTCCGAACTTCTGGCAATTTTATAGTGTTGCTCGACAGCCAGTGCTTGGATCTAGTTGATTGCGTCATCCAACAAGCGGAGCGTTCGGCATTTCGCACGATTGCGGACAATACCTTCCAGTAAGAATCAACATCAGAAGACGTGTTTTCCGAAAGGGACTTCAGTGGGTGGTTCTGGTAGACTTGTTGCATATCAGGGTCCGACAGCTTCTCAATAGTCAGGCAAGGTGTGCGCGCTCTTGAAAAGCGCAACGATAGCTTAAAATAATACCAACCAGGCGTAGCGGTTTCCGGTTCACCAGAAAGGAGAGGAAACCGGTGTGGAGGTCATTTCAAAAACCGTATTTTGGACTTGAATCCTTTTCCAGGGAGACAGTACACATCAATAGAAAGCGAGTCCAACGTACATGCACGGGAAGTCTGTTGTCCGGCTTGTCTCAGAGTGCGAACGGTAAAGGCTGCCAGGTGAACTAAAATTTGGGGGTTGAAGAAAGATTCCGAATTATCTAAGGCCGTGGTGACCGAGTTGACCGTAGATGTGGTAGCTAACGGCAATCTTAGGCGAACGAATCTGTCAGTCCTTAAGAATGAACTCACGGAGATAATGCTAGCAGCGAATTGAGGTGGGGAAGAAGAACGAACATGTGAAAGGGAGGCGTCAAAAATTGTCTGTTTTCGCTTACGCGCCCTGGTATATCCGGCAGGTAAGACGACCCAGCTGATGGCACTCTACGACGGCGGATGTGGCATGAGGATATTTGTTAGCGTGGAATTCATGGTTTTAAGTGGGCTGGGATACCGCCAAGGCGCCTGAACCTAGACAAGAGGACGGTTAGGGCCTTCAACTAAAGCCTTTGGCTCAAAGGTCTGACCTCAAGGCAGCGGTGATTGGCGTCAGAGTGGTCTACATTCTTAAGGAGCAAGCTGCCACATGTTCTAATCCCCAACCTGAGGGGCCGGGAGACTTATTCAAACTACCCATTCACCCACCTTAAATGAGAGGCTGTGAATGCCACACCAACACTCCCCAACATAGCTCAGTGGGTTATGCACAAGCCGTCACACCTCGGCAAGGTCCAGTCTCGTCGAGACAGTGATCGGTATGGGATTACCAGGCAGCACAGAACCTAAGGTGAGACCAGCGCTGTACAAGCTAATAACACTTTCGACTAATTATGATATGGACTTGAGAAACTTCTTTCCAGCCAATCAACAGAGCTTTTCACTGGATGTGAACTCGGGCTTCGATTGTCGTATTTAAAACTTTCAGTTGTTTCAGTCATCACTGCAGTTTAAAACAACCAGCAAAATGATCGACCGACTCCAGGTTCCGCCAGCCAATCAGATAGTAGACTGATCATTAACGGACATATTTGTGCAAAGAGCTACGAACAGTGCTGTGTGTAATCTGATAAAACTGCATAGTTTTGCACCAATAACCTGAGACTTCTCCGGAGTGAAGCGAGTTCCAAACTCAGATGAACGAAATTGGAAAGCCTAAGCTCAGTCGAAGGAGCACGATCGTGACGCGATCTCTCGAAATTCCTACGGAACTTGGGAATAGAGCAACAACGGAAAGTGTAAGACTTAGAAGGCGTTGGGGCGTTGTGCCTACCGAAAAGAGTGTCTGGTAGGCATGTGAATGTACTGTATTACTATGCGGGTCCCATCTTTTTCGAAATCAGGGAACAAATATCTCTCAATCGGTACTTTATCTGATAAGTTATTTGTCTACATAATTACTCTACACGCACTGGTTATCTGTACGAATATTAGTCCTTTCATTGCATCTTTTGTATGCGCACTGTGGATTCACACAACAGTTTGTGACAAATATATTGAATCGTGAAACATCGGTTGACTCTAAATTAATAAATTAGAGCTGTTGAGTCCTTCGAATGAGAATTTCTGACCATATGAAGTTTGTTCAACGTGCCAGACGCATTACTATTACACAAAGAGCTTTGTATTTTTGTGTTGTTCCCGGTAGTTCGACGATTAGGGGGGGGTCCTTTATAGCACCAACCGTGACCCCTGATTGTTGAGCTGCTACAGTCACCGCGTAATTTTACGGCCTACAGATAAGTGCAACCCCATCGAATCAACTGACTTTGAGAGGAATGCCCTGCTCTGCATTATTATCCAGTAGTAGTACGCATGTGTTTTCCTTTCTACGGTATTAGATTTGTGGAGGATCTAAGGTCAATGTCCAGCCTTGAGTACCAAATGAACTAATGGATAATGAACTCATTCGACAATGCAATTAAAATAAAATGACAAACTTACCTCCATTATTAATCCAAACACAGTGCAGATTTGACATTATGGGTCCTCCGAACTCGGGAAAAGCTATTTGGATGACGCCTCAGTCTTGAATATCCAGAGGGAGGCCTGTAAAATGAGCTATTCCTACCGCAGACTGCCGTTCGAGTTATTGCACCAATTCAGTGTAGATAGGTACCTTCGAACGAATTCCGAATGGGGTCAGACGTTACACCGAAACCGAAGATACCCATATTCCACTCGAAAAGTACGCGAATGTGTGAAATTGACGCACTGAACTTTCAGACGAACTTGTCTTTCTTCGGTCTTGGTAGATGTTCACCTTCATCAGAGGGACACTTATGTAGAAACTTCAAACTGTCTACAGGTGAAGCATCCTATTTAGGAGAGTTTTCTAGGTCTTCACTACGAATGCCCCACGAAGGCCTTACTTTTTCCGATAGTCCTGATTAAACCAACAAAAAGGAATTATCTTGGCAACATTCTTTCTATGGGAGTTTTGGCTGTATTCCTCCTTTATGTCTGGAACATGTAATTTACCCACCACGTTTGATTAAACCGATAGCAAAAAATAGTCACACCTTTTTAAACGATGCAGTTGAGACTTGTTTTAATTAGTTCCGTTGGAGTGGTGTACAACAAGCTCTGCATCTGGTATGGGTAGGTTTTTCGCGAACATCTCCAGCTAAAATAGGCTCTTGTTTGACCAGTACGGTTCACAAAGCTATTCTGAAACCTACCAGTCTGACAGTCCCAGTCGGGTTTGTGATCGGAAGCGACAAAGTTAAGTCACAGCGTCTTTGCGAATGTATTTATCGATCACTGGTTGATGTTACATTCATGGGCAGTTGGCAAGGTATGTTTGAGGGAATTTCACACATTGTGCTAATGCGATTAGCTGAACGGAAGAGCCGTCGACCCGCTGGATTACTGAGCCACAGGGTATACTGGGTAAATTAACTGTCGTTGATCAGGGTACTTTTTGTCTCCAATATAATTAAAGTGTAATAAGAAAACAACCCGTTTTCCACTTTCACCTCCTAGTACTAACGTGATAACCGTTACCTGAAAATGCCGTGGTCCACCATTGGCTCCTGTTCTTGATAGTGTTTACCTATTCCTCCGAATAAAATGAAAATCATCTTCCATGTTGACGAGTCTCGCGACTCTGTCTTCCGCATGGCTGAACTATAGCAGTCATATCACGTAATGCCATAGGTAGTTGCTCTTGCATCCCTGGTGTGTTTGAAAACTTCCAGTTTGTGCAGTGTTGAGCTAGTGGTGCGTCTCGCACTTTCGATCCCTTGAGTGCCTGGCGTCTTTTCTGTCTAGGATGATGCAGTGATGAGCCCAATGAGACAACAACAGTCGGAAATTGCGCCAATCTTCACGGCATCCGTTAACCGTGTGTTCATCTTTACTACTGGGATCGCCCACTGCACTTGTGAGATCACGTGGTTCTGGCTTTTCCTATGCCTTCAGTGTATCTACAGCTTACCTCCGCACCACGCTGCCTTTCTGAAGGTAACTTCAACTATGCGGATGCCATGGTTGTCTGCTCTATTGGCTTTTCCTTCATTAGTGGCGTGACCAAGTCTTGGGAAAATCAAGGTAGCAGCACAGAATCGACCCCGACAATGGTCGGCAGTGACTCATATGGTGCGGACACTATGACTGTTCATGATCCGATCTGAGAGGAAATCGACTGTTCAAGCTGATGTGAACAACATAAGAGAGACTATACATAAGTGCGATTGCGGTAAGTGCGGAGATCACAATAGAATGATCGCATACAGGGTTGGATCTGAGTCGATCATTGTAGCCAGCATCCCTCAAACGATTACCGTAGTAAGTTCTACTGCACCTGAGGTTTGTCGATCCATTTCCTCGCGGTTTTCATATCCACTCAAGAATTTACGTACCCAGATTCTTACTTCCAGCTGTCCAAATTTTCCGGAATAACTTTAATCTGTGTGAGTACGGTGCAGCCATCTTTAGCCACAAGATCGGTCACACGATCCGTATGTGACCGCTTCCGACCACCGCATGAGATAGTTTCATATTGCCCACGTGAGCTGACGATTCATTAGCTGAATCTGATACTAAGGCCAAAAAACCTGACAACAGTCAATAGTAGCACGCGGAATAACGTACTCAGTCTGTTTGGTGCAAAGTATTCTGCAACTCTAACGAGACGTAAAGGTTGAGTTAGTCTCTTGTTAACTCAGCCTACACAGGAGTGAAACCTTTAGGCCGCATTGATTGACCTGACGGGGTATGCACCAGAGAGACCTCAAAAACTGAAAATAACTGATTACGCATGTCGTGGACGCCCTAACAGTTTGAGTGATTGGTTGTGGACACCCAGGGTAAGAACGTACAGCGACTGTATCAGCTAAGTCGGTTAGCAATGGAAGGTGCATGCCAATATTAAACTGCACCGGAGCCTTCGTTGTATACACCCCTCGAATGGCAATTATTTCAGTCTTTCTTATCACCAAGAGAATGTAGTGAGCCTTTTGGTATTTTTGGGCACCCACATCTTTTCTAATTAGATTCTCAGCTGGTTTTACCGTGAAATGGTCTACGTAGGTTGACCGGATTTCCCCATGTCGATTGACCATCTGACGGATCGCGAAACTTAGTGCTGAATTTGAGCGTTTACCATTTTATGACATCAGTCATTAATGGATGACGACACTGAAAATATCGTACTTGTATCCGCACCCAGCCAGGAACCACGCAGCAGGAGGAAATGATTTAGCCTAGTTCGTGGCTGCTTCCTCGTTCGGAAGATAATAACGTAGGATTGGTAAAAAAAAATCACAACTTAATGGCGGTCAACCAGGCCATTGGTTTGTTTGCTGAGCTGAGCAACTGAACGGCTCAGCTCAGCAAACAAAGAAACGTTCATCATTGCAAACTGAACTTCCAATATCTCTACTTAGACTAATGGTTCTGTGCAAACACACCTGCAATCAATGTGTGTTACATGTGACAGTCGTTGTTTTAGAATACTGTATTGTTTCATCAGTCGTCGTCTTTGAAAGTATTTCAGGAGGAGCTAGTATTGTTTCCGTCGTGGGCTATGGTCAGACATCCTTCAAAAAGTAAACGAACTTAACCATAGTAGCCCTGCATCGGTGGATATCGACAATTTGATGTGGAGCGGTATCCTTAGTAAAGTGGAGCAAACCACGGCTTATTCGGCTCATAAGGTGGGCATGATCCAAAGTGTGGTCTTGAATGTACGTTTTCCTCGACTATAATTCGATTTTTTTCGTGATTTTAATTTGAAACCACTCCAAATTTGATGGTAAGGAGTACAGACATGAATCAAAACGTCAACAAACATTGAATAGTTTTCATATTGTGTTTGAATTTGTATTGAATTTGTATTTGAATTGTATTTGTATCGTATGTTGTCGGCATATACGTAAGACGCGTGCACGTTAATCAGTCCACTAGATGAATCTTCCATTTTTCACATAACAGTGGTGTCGACTTATGCCTTTGATTGAGTCAGTACTTCGACCTTCAAAATAGCGGGGAGCTAAGTGTGAATGTCATTGTCAATTCAATGGATTCTAGTCCTCCAGGATTTCCCTGAATTTACTAGAATTTGTCGCTCAGTACTCCAAAAGATACTCCAACACATAGCTGTCCTCAATAGTTTCTGTTAAGTTTCACTCCTAAAATTTAATCATCTGGATATTTCAATCGACCATCCAATCCTGTAATTTAAGTCAACCTACGGCGAAAAACCGTGGAGCATTTTGCAGCTTTTTCATTCTCATTTGAAATCATCGACAGTGCACACCTCACAAAACTCCAGTGGATTTCTACCCCGTGACTTCTCGGCTGGTGGTTGAACGCTTAACCGTTCGGTCGTGAGCGGCTGATCCTCAGTGCAATTAACTCGCACTTTGACCGGGTATATCGCCACTGGCCCTTCACTCAAGGAATCTACATCACGCGGTCGCCTGCTGACTGTCTCCCTGATTGACAACTTTGGATGTTACGTTCATTAATTATGCTCATTTCCCTCACAGTGGATTATCGATATGAAACATCCACAGTTTTTCGTATGCCTAGAAAAAAGAAAAAGGCAACTGTCGTCTTAACTGCAAAGTTTCATCAACCTAAATGTCTTTTTATTTGTGCTACTTGTGAGTAGCAAAACATCACTGCTTTTTCTTTATTCTACCTGATGGTCCTTGCAGTTGGATCGAACGCGTTTTATTCGACAGAACAGCCCTCTTAATAAAAGGTCCACTATAGTCAGACTGTTGCATTTGTACTGCAACGGCATTAGATCCCGTATCACCCACTCAACATTGGCCCTCAGGGTTTCTCAACAACTTCACTGTTTGGTGCCTTTACATGAGCAATGGACGAGCACAAATATGGTTGAATATCGTTGACACGGACCTCATGAATAGTTAAAGACTTGGTAGTTTTGGGCCGATTAATAAACGAGGGGCCGACTCCAAGTTTGATCGGGTTGGATATTAACTACAAATGGAGTAATATCCCTCTTACCCGGTGACTTCTCCCTCTGTATCATGATCTCTCTTCAGTGCACCTGTCCCGCTACTGACTTTTCGACACTGCACAAACAGAACAATATTTTTTGCATCTCTATTATCTGTATGATATCTCAAATATATTTTCGTGCACCTCTGTGTGATAAGTACCCTAACAAGCAACCGCTCTCCCACCTGGTTCTCAGTTATCATTTCCACCTTGACAACTACTTATCTTGTCGAGTATCGCACAAGTATTAATCACCCCTGTTTCACCCATACATACCCACGATTGCGCACTAATACTCGTATTTAGTCCCATATGCCATCTAATTCGGCTGTCTGAACTGTTATCCATTCACATGGTGGACAGTTTGGTCCAGACACTGGCGTGTGAATTAGTTTCCTAAGGTGGCATTTCCATAATTCGTGAGGGCCTCCCGGGGGACAACATCTGCAGTGATTGGCATCATAAGTATCAGCAAGTGCGCTCAGTATCATTCTGATGGGCTATAAAACAGACAGTCCAACGAACTTTTGGTGAGGCAATCAGCATATAAAATCATGTAAAATATTGCAGTAGATCGGCAATTATGTAAGAGAGAACAGTGGTTTGCGACCGGTGTTCACATGATAGTTGAGAATAGCCATCCGGAACAAAGGACGAGTTCATGAACTTTATTCAATGGAAAACACTTAAAAGTACTGATACAAAGCATAAATATACAGTGGGAAGAGTCCACAGGATGTGCAACTGAAAAAAGGACAGCCCGGGGGTGTTTGCGAGTTTTGTGGAGTGTAGCAATTTGATGACCCCACATCTCTATTGATTCCCTGCTTGCCTTCTGAAAAAGATAACATGAAGATCACCATGAGAATGCCCATCTGACCCCACCAACCTATGGCACCCGCTCTTACGTTTCTAAGTGCCACATCAAACTCCAGTGAAACATTCATCACAATCTCGATTTGAATAAAAAGCTCTTGCATAAGAAGAAATCAGGAGATTTACAAACAATATGAATTCCACCATTTTATTCATTCACCGTGATCTTTAGCATAATTTTCCTACATAACTGTGTTCACTGTCTATGCACAATTGTGCTAATTGCGTTACTCCCTGAAAGAAAGGACATAGCCAAATCAGGTTAGTATGTCTTATCCAACAGGGCGTTTCCTCTGCCTGAAGACCACAGCAACAACGACATGCTGGTGAAACATTCTTGTGGTGTGCTAGCGTTGAAGCATGAGTGCTAGTTGTCTGGAGTGGATCTAGGGTTTCTTCAACATTTTTTAAATATTCGAGTGTGAAACTAAAATAAGGTAATTTGGATCTAAAATATAGAAGTTCCAGTTTCAAATTTAACCCAGGCACTTCATCCGCGGTCTGTTAGTCGCTTATGAATGCTGAGCATCTATGTTACAGTGGAGTCGTCATGTCTAAGGGTGAAAAAACGAAATACCGATTGTAATTAAGAGCATACCTGCAGTGGCAATTTCCAAACATCAGGAAAGCGAGCTGGTAATATCCAACGCAATGAGGCATGCCATTTTACAGTTGACGTCAACTAGCATACTAGACTATGGTGATACTAGATGAATTGGTGAGCCCACCTAAAGGAAGTGGCACTTCGGCGGGAACTCAGTCGAATGCTTGCAGTATACTCGTATGCGCCCATACGAGTTGGCATACAGTGACCCCCTATATGATACAAATTTAGAAGGGACACTGATCGTCAAAAGCCGCCAAGGCCTCTGGCAATCAAAGGAGTCAAAAGCAGCTTTTAGATCAAGAAAAACTGCCAACGTGGGACGTTTGAACTAGTGGCGCTGTTCAAAAACTTTTCTCAAGTTAAGGATATGGTCGATGCGTCTTCGGCCAGTGCGAGTCCCCGCTTGATTCCTCTCTTGATAACCGATCAACCTGCACAAAAGAATGTCAGATAACACCTTGGATGCGACGGCTACCAGTATGATCCCACGATGGTTGAGACACTTCATTCCAGCCGTATTTTGTTTTCGTTCAAATTGTCCCATAGTGTGGTAGTCAGACTGCTCACCGGGGTTTCACCAACTCCTTTGAAAATTGCGGGATGCAGACCATCCGGACCAGGCGCCTTGTAGTGTTGGATAAATGATATTTCACGTTGGGTTCTTTTGTTGACAGCGGGCTGGTATCGATGTTCTGTTCAGGCTCGTTGGGTTCTTCCAGAGGTTGTGTTGAAGGAGGTCACCTGAACTGCTCTGTTCAGCCCATCGCTCAAGCCGACAATTTTGCAAGTGGAATGCCGTTCCGTCTTTTTCGTACATTGTTTCGATGATACCCGTCTTCATTTGACCGGTTGATCTAGGGCACGCATTTGAGCTTCTCAGCCTACAGACTATCCCCCATAGGACAGCGTTTTTGAAATACCTAGTTGTTTTGACCGTCCCAATAGGAAGCAGCACATTGTGCATTTTCAAGATGGCCCTACTATTCTAATAGGTATCACAATTTTTATCTCATGAAAGTTAGAAGTAGAACGGCAATTGTGAATTATTAAGTTGCGTTGGATCAGTTTTGCCGAATGCTAGTTGTTGGGACAAATACATTTGGTTTCGTTGGTATAAGCCTGTTGAGCAATGGTATAAACACTTTGCAGCATTCAGACCAAATAGAGCCTACTTTAGGGGGAGCCGGAGCGGATTTCAATTTAAAACATTTCTCCACTTATCGATATTGGTATACTGGCGAATGAATTAAAAATGAACAAGTAGACGCGTCCCGTTTTCTACTTACAAAGAAAGACGGGCCGATCGTTCTTCCGGTTTCTATCTAACAGGGGATAAAAAGCCATCATAAAAATCCCGGTGAAAATCCTTCTGCTTTTGGACAGTATAGTGGAATATCCACCCAAACAAGTAGCTATTTTGACTCTAAAATCGGTGATAATGTAGGTGCAACTGCATTAATTCAAGAGACGGACCATGATGAACTTGTTTAGGTTGGGTTAAGCCATGACGTTCGTTACGTCTGGCACATATACGTCCCTTTTTGACGCGCCTATTGCTTATCATTTTATAGAGACTTTTCTGGAAAGTAACCACACCGGAAATAGGGCGGCGTTTCATTGTAGTGCGTAAATTGAATGAAGCATAAAGATTTGCCACGCCAGGAATTAGTTCCATCACTGTTAACAAGAGTCACCTTCAAATGTTCGGGTTTCTCGGGATTGCACGAGTTGTATGAAGCGGAAAAGACGAACCCGAAGTTTTGTTCTGTAAAGCAGTGGGAACTTTGCTTGTTGAGCAGTTTGAGAATTCAGTGCGCATGGAGTCAAAATTTCAATCGACTGGAAGATGTTTGGGACCGATTGAGTAGTCATCGTTTCAGCAAGGTGCGATAAATAATCCACCGGTTGTTTACCAAACCTCTCTGAAGGTCAAAATCTCTATATACTACCAGCAAACTACTTAGCTTAGAAAGAATGTTAATTGACATTTGCGTGAACCTTTCGTCTGAGACGTCGCCACTAGAAACAACACTCGACCACGTGATCTGGGTTCCTGTCTGCTTTCGAATTAATCGCACTAACGTTCAGCCGTTCATGGCCAAATGGTCTAGCTTTCAACTTCTAGTCGGGAAGTTACGGATTCCAAACTCCCTGAAGTTTCGTAAGATCCACACCGGCAACGATTCCCAGTAAAATTTGAATGGCTGCATAGTACTTTTCGGCAATATTCCAAAGTTATCCACATGACGAAGTCTCCATTGAAACGAGTTCAACTGGGTGAGTGCCCTTTCTGGTACATCTGAATGTCCAGTATGATAACAGTAATAATAAAATGAACAATTATCGTTCTCAACAGATTCGTCGGATTTTCAGCTACACACAGTAACTCCAACTCATGCTGAGGATGACCATAAAGCAAGTGCATCTCACAAACCACGAGGAAGATTCGAGTACGGCATCTTTCGTATTGGAAATGAATACTAAACTCTGAGTTATGGATGGCCCGACAGTTACTGTCGTCGATTTGGTTATCTTGTACGCGCTGTTCCTATCGAGTCATCTAACATTGGCAGACTCCACGGATCACAGCATCTCAGAGGAAGGATGTCGCGATTTATGCAGTATTCGCCTAAGTGATTATTTGGACCCACCGTCACCCACTAATTGTGTCTCCTTCAGCTGGAATCGAGAACAGTTGACCACCTGTTGATTCACGCCAGTAGTCACAGCATATACAAAACCGTTTATTCGGTTCAGATTTCATCCTGTCAGTGAAGCCACTCTATGCTGAAAAGCTGAAAAGCACTGTGCAGCTGTTTCACCCTTGTTGCGAATCATCAGCAGTGCATATCACCTATCTCACGAAACTCCAGGAAGTTTCGAACCCCTAACCTCCCAGCTAGTAGTTTAAACACTTAACCGTTCGGCCATGAACGGCTGATCAGCGGTATGATTAACTAGCAGTTACACAGGATATAGCGCCGCTCATCCTTCAATAACAGAAACCACATCACGTGGTCAAGTATTGACTGGCTCCTCGAATGACGACTTCTCATCTAATGGAATTATCCCTCCTTTGAGCTACTTATTGATTCATGGTATTATGAGGAGATTTGGTAATTATCAATAGAGATTTCATCCCGTCAGTGAAGCCATTTACATAACAGGGACACAGATTGTAACCTTAGTTTTGGAGCCTAATTTGGTTTGGAAAATTAACACCTACTCAAAAGTTGAAACATGTTATAGTTATTGAAGTCAGTAAGTTTTATCTCTGGACTTCGTAGTTAGAAGTACTCGGCTTCCTTGAGGGCTGGTGCTGACTAACAGCTGACTTGCACGGAGGAATGACAAGCGCATATGCGCATATGTATATTTTTGTATAATTTTACGATCAACTAACATTTTCCCAAGGCCAGTAATTAGGTCACTTGTTTCAATTTGCCATCCTTTCTGGTGCAGATATTAATGATTAAGACGCAATAGGTTTGAATCTTAATCGCTTGTTGCAGTGCATCAGGTGGATATTTAAACACTGATTTACATTAAAGTGGAAATGACCTTTAAAGAGTCACTTGGAATGTGCAAAATCGATTTAGCGCTTCATCGCCAATGGGTCCATGTGCAAAGTACAAATCGGAACAGAGAATGCACGCTCTCGTTAACCCATTTTACTGAAGCCGCAGACAATATGGGATCTGCGGTGTCTTCATCAACTGTGTAGGTACCGCTAGGAAGCCATCCAATATTGTGACGTTCGCATCCACATATTTTCAGTTATTTCTCCCAACGTTAAGGACGATTTTTCCAAACTGCATGTGCTTTACCGAATTCAGAGTGAACATGAACTGGCCATACCTCTAGTGCATTATTCTCGGTGTTTTTAACTGGTCTAGTTATAAAATACTTTTATACACACAGTATGCCTCATCAGACAAGAGAGCATTTTGTCACCCAAAATCCTATCCAGAACTCAATAAACAATCTGATTCTACAAAGATAGATACACAGGTGCAGTGCTCTGTGTGAACAAAAGAACTTGTCAAATGTGCGGCCATATTGTTGGAAATAATGTTTTGTTTACAGGAATAGCATAATTAATATCTCCGGCTAACATGGCTTCAGTGTTTACGCAACGCGTTTCTATATTATTTCCAAAGAGAATGGTGAAGCTGGACACACTTCCCCTTTTGTTTATCGGTTGAAAAGCACCAGAAGAACGACAAATTGCGGACTATCTCAAGACTTCTATGAAGATGTACTACCGTGAAGGACAATTGCTAGTTATTATGTTAACGAGTCACTTTCTTGTTTTGTGCAGAAAATTCATGCGGTCGTACCGCAGAATGCAGGAAGAAATGGAATTCACCCTGGAGAGGGGTGAGAGCTTAACAAAGCAGCGCTAAATACAGGGTTGTAAAATTTATGAACCTTGTGAATGGCCTTCACAGAGATCACTAAGCAGCCTAGTCGGCATCTTCAAAGTCTGTAAGCGGATTATAGTCTAGCACAATTTGTCAGCTCCATTGGTCGACTTAATAATAGCTGAACACCTTCCAAGTTTTCTTCACCGTCATAAATTTGAGTGCTGTACACTTGCGCCCTGTTTTTGTTACCCTGGCCGACGCTGCGTTGTTATGGCACTTTTCACTTCGGTTCACTTAGATTTACTTAGAGTTCATTCCCTAGAATTAGTGGTCAATCATGGCGGTTAGGCAGAAGCAAAATTTCATGCAACTATTTGACGTTGATACGTTAGAACACTTTGGTTAAGGTCAGTATTCGCCTGCTATTCACAAACACACCACCCATTAGGCCGAAACCAACCAAGCAGACCCAGTTGACAACAGTTATTACATTGCTGTTTGTAAGCTCAACATATTACAGGACAATGTTTTGGGCAAAAATTCTCCTTCTTAATTTAAAGAAATTGGGTGATAAACGTATCTACATCCAACTGTAACCAGATAAATGCTTAAATTCTATTACGATGATGTCCTAACCTCAGTATACTTTCAGACTAAGCAGGCTACCAGGGCATTTTCGGAAGTCCATTGGCGTATTCAGCGGGTTTGGAAAACGAAGATGACTTTCTAAAGGCTAGCAACGAAATCGGGCCGGTGATGATAAGCAAAGAGAATGCGCTAGGTGCTGAGATCTTCAATTCGGACTTTGTAATGGTGAGACCTCGTGTTCGGATTTGGTACACTGAAGAACTGCGAAGCGCGACATAGTAGTTTCTCTAAATCAGTCTGCAAACTCCACCTCAAAGAAGACGAAACCACTATCGATATATACCATTGGCTGCCTTAGTTTAACTCTCACGAATATCATACGCAAACCAGTAGCACGTACCACGGCTGAGAGAGTCAAAGTGAGATAAAATTGTGTTTAGAGCATGACATCCTACTATAGCTTTTCCCCAACAGTCAACACTTCCTTCGATGAGACAATCATAGTGGCTTCTCCGCTTCCGATCACACCTTTACGATATACTTCATTGGTCCTGATAAGATTTGTTTGCATCCAGTAGAAAATATCTCAGCCTCAATGTCACTTGTAAATGGCACAAATTCACCAGTTTCAGCCGTCCAAAACAAAGTGGTACGTTAACACCGGGGTGATAACGGACCCGCTATGGCCTCAGTCTATTTGATTGAATGATAGTTAAGCAAGGGAGCAGTTTAGAACACATCAGGTGTCTACACCGCTGAAGTTGGGAAATTAATTGTAACTACAAAAAACAACTCGGCAATTATCGAGTTCCCGACAAGTGTAATTGTTTCATTTTAACGGTGTAGTCACCGCTTGAAAAGAGAACAACCCCTTCGCTTCTAGGTTATTTGCAAATGTATTTTCCATCCGAACCTCAATTGGATTTGTTTTCCTCGGAATAATTCTGCCGGTCGGTCACGCAGCGCAATACACACTTGGGGTGTAAATTGCCACCACAACAACGCATAGAATAAGGACTGGACCTCAAGCTCACAGACGGGCCTAGCTGGTGGAAGGGCAGATAAATTTATTTGACTGGGCAAATTTTTCAGCCACGGTGATCTAGCTTAGAACGATAATCCTTTCATCTTCCACCTCGGACACCCAATGCCATCTCTTCCAACCCATCACAGGTCATCGTGTCATCTGGAGCAACGACAGGTCAAATAACCGGTAATTTGTTTTGACAGAAGACTCAGCTGAATCCAACTAAATCTCTCGTTTATGCTGTTCCCCTTCAACTGATTATGCTGCACCAGACCACCATAAACGAGAGATTCAGCTGTTCTCAGTCAAAACTTCTGTCAAAACCAAATTCATGTGCAAGTGAGAATATTTTTTGAAATCTGTCTAATTTGGTCCCAAGTGGAACATAAAGTTTGCGGAAACTCCTGGAGTGCGCCTACCTGATGAGGGCGAAACCGGCCGTGGGCTGTCGAAGAGTTTTCAGCAACCTTACGCGTAGTGTGTTGCGCCTAGACAACCGATAATTTACTCTGCCATGACGATCACAACACATTCTATCAGCTCAAACCCCTGCGCGGAATCATGTGTCAACGATACACGGACCAAATCTATTGAATAGTTTTACAACTATTGGCTTACATATGAAGCTTGCTTGCACTGAAACACTGCTGTGACTTCAGCCTAGGCACCACGTCCGATGGCGAAGTTGACAGCTTACAACCATTCCCATAATCCAATCATCCATCAAAGAGAATTCGCATGCAGAAGAAGAATCCGTTTTTGGAAGAGTTACTCATGGAAGTAAGCGTCACATAATATATACACGTCAGAACGTTTATTCAACATTGAAATCATTGGCCGGTGTTAACCATTTCATACCCTTTATGAACCGTAGAAAATATCTAGGTATAACCAAACCATCGTTAGTGAAAAACGGTGAGAATTCGTACTAGCTGCCTGTCTCAAAAAGGGACATTTATCGAAGAGACAAGTCCACGTTTCCTCGCTGATGGAGGGTACTGTATCATAAGTCACCTTCTGTGCAAAGATGCAATAACGCAGAAAAAACTCAAGAAAACCGGTACAAGTTGACACATCCCAATGTTCCTTGCTTTTTGTCTAATGTTGAGTAAAATGTGAGTACAAAATGTGGCTTGTAACGTTTCCTCTCTTAGTGACAATATAACACCACTTTTGCGTCGCTACTGGCAGTACCCAACTAAGATAGACTGTTCGCCTGAACTAGCTGATACCTACATTGTTTGGCACGTCCTCGCTGCTGCTGCTGCTGCTGCTGCTGCTGCTGCTGCTGCTGCTGCTGCTGCTGCTGCTGCTGCTGCTGCTGCTGCTGCTGCTGCTGCTGCTGCTGCTGTGGCTGCTGCTGCTGCTGTGGCTGCTGCTGCTGCTGTGGCTGCTGCTGCTGCTGTGGCTGCTGCTGCTGCTGCTGCTTGTGTGATACTTGTATGAAAGAAGTGATAGTTGGCTCACTGGGTGAATGATGTATGACGTGTGTAAAACGACCATCGTTTTATCGAGCTCTCAGAGGCTGAATGAAAGGTCGCATGAATCGGCAGGTAGATATTATTCATGACACTTCATGGGTTCTGGAATATTATCCGAACTGTGAGAATCATGGTCCCCTGGAAAACTATCAGAGTTCCACAACACTAACAAGGAACCACGCAACCTTTGGTGTTCCGGCTGAGAATTAGGCCCATCAATCACACGAAATCTGCACGGAAGGTCATCGCGTTGTTTGCTTCCAAGGCTTTGAATTCCGGCATTTTTTCGCTTAGCTCTGAAGTTCTTTCGAATCTTGTTACGAAAATGGCGATCAGTATATGGGTAGAACTGCGCAAATTCAATTCATTCTATCCAGAAGTGTATGGTCTACTTTTGTTGCAGCTTGCCCAGCTCAGGTCGCTAGGCTCAGATGGATCCCACTAGAATATTCCTGACGGCTTTTGTATGCATTGTGTACTGCTTGTAGCTACATATTATTCTTTATAACGCAGCTGAGAACTCCGCTCCTACAAACGACGGTGCGGACCGATCGGTTATAAGGCCAGCCATCTCAGATTCACTTATTAAAAACTGTTCGGTTTACAGCATACTGTTGTAAACTCGGTAGCATATGTAGTAAGTAGTCTCGCGGTCCAGCCCTACTGACCCTCGCATGCCAAATGACGTCGCCCTTTCAAATTGTTCTCAACGCTTTATTAAGCATGTGACAGAATTCTAAACAAACAGTGAATCTTTTTTAATCAAAGAAACACACTCATTTGCAAATTAACTTGGTGTTAACGAGAGGGCCAACTGAATCTCTCGTTTGTGATATTCCTCAAAAGCCACTTCCTCTTTCAGCTGATACCACAGTGGAGAGGAAGCTGCTTAATAAGTGTAGAAACTGCACGATGAGTATAATATGCATTCACTGAAAAAAGCCAGAAATATTCACCCACCTGCAGTCATTTGATGATTATTGTAACCTTAAGGGCCCACTCACGGTAAGTCTACTCAGTACTCGAAAATCATGCCACGCATATCCATTCGGATGGCTTCAGGTTAGGACCCGCTTATATGACTAACAATCTGGACACCACTCCACATAAAGTTTGTCCCCTCTGGAGAGACCACCTCATGGACTGGCCAGAAGTGAATTGTCCTGAGAAGTCATCTGTTCTGGGATAGTTTCTCCATAAATGAATAACTGTGTTGTATGCTTTGGTGACATTTGTTACAAAACAGTATTTATTTAATAATGAATTAGTGCGTACTTGATCACACCAGATCGTACTGAATTCAAACCTAACAAAAACGTTGGCATTTAATTTTGTGATTTTTAAACTTATCTTAAAATAGTTAGCTAATTCACCTTTGTTTGCGCGACATACTACCCATTCTTCCCAGTAGCGATGTGAATATAAACTATCAAGCGACGATTCCCATTTTGTTAGGCAAAACACATGCCGCACATAAATATCACCAGTTTATACAGGTCTGTTTGACTGCGAGAGCCTTCTCGTCCCCCAGAAATCCGTGGAGGTAAAGCTAATTGTACTTTGTATATACGTAATACACTACTCACAAGATTGTTGGAAACCCTTCGACAGTCCACGACCGGTTTCGTCCTCCTTAGAGTTCATCAGGTAGACGCAGTCCCCAAGTTTCCGTCAACCTTATGTTCTACTTGAACCCAAATTGCACGAAATTAGCGGAATACGCTCATTTGCATACCAATTTGGTTTTGACGGGAGACTCACCTGGAATCCAGCTGAAACGGAAGCTCGGGGACTACGCCTAAATGATGAGCCCCAAGAAGGGTGAAACCGGCCGTGGGCTGTCCAAGAGTTTTCAGCAACCTTATGAGTAGTGTATTACGTCTATTTAGTGTATCGCGATGTCTAGAATATCGTGCCACCTGAAACATGAGGTGGCCCGAAGCAGCACATTCAGTTGCTTAAAAAAACATCATAAACGAGAGATTCAGCTGGGCTCCAGTGGAGTCTCCCGTCAAAAATAAATTGTTATGCAAATGAGCATATTTCGCTAATTGTATTCTGGAAAAATGCCTTTTTCTAATGACGTTTTCTATGGCTTTAAGTATGATCGGCTGCTAGTTTGGTAAGGTTTTAGACGTCTTACTTCACTGAGTTTTATATTTAGAAGATTCCCATTGTCCGCGTTTGTTTAAGTTCACCTCATAAAAAAGAGCGTCACGTCTATTTTTCTAAGCTTCATGAACCTTCGACTACTGGTGAATTGGCGCTGGTTCCACCTTTACTCTCGCAAAAATATTCAGGAATTTATTCTGTTCTTATCTCAGATTGTTCGTCAGTTTTCACTGTAAGTCATCAGGATTTGTTTTTCATGGGTTGTAAGGAAGCAGATTTAATGTAGCCTAGCATACCATAAAAACTGATGCCGTTGTTGCCAAGGTTTGCCGAATGTATCCAGACTTCGCAACGTCTATCCACACGTGAACGCCAGCACAAACAAAGTGAACGTATCGACAACGGTAATCCTTTCTTTCTTTCTCTCTCTCGAAATATAAAGGTTCTTATTTTGATACACCATCTTTCAAACAGATTTTGGACAGTGTGATACAAGATTTGGTAAAAAGACTATTTACTGTGGCATAAAACCTTAAGCACTCAAAAGTGTGAGTGTGTACGGGTGAGAAAGTGTCCAATTTGTGTTTCTTGTTTGCGTAGCAAGCGAATACATCGGACAGACTGGGGTCATAAATGCCGAAAAAGTTGTACGAAATTTAGTCGGAGCGCTGCAACTGTAACAATACACTTTGTTGCTGTTCCACGGTGTTGAATTAAGAGGTGCCGTGGCAACTGTCAACAGCCACAATGAATTTTATGTTTGATTTGTCCGTGACGGATAGCAAGCACACTGTGTCAGCTTCGACACTAGGACGCAGAAGATCAAATCACTCAAGGAACGTGAAGACAGTTCTTGCATATAGAGATTTCTTGAACAGTGAAATCAGGCCCTCCGTATAGCATTTTAACCGCGAATTTAAAAACCTCTGGAACATTCCTTCAGAATAAGAGAAGAGGTCCCACTATGTTGTCATGCTTTCCATTGAAAGAATTTGCCAGTTGTCCCTAATTGTCTTTGTGTGGCCCGTTAGATTTGTGCGAGTCTTCAGGGTAGAGTTTCCACTTCCCAAAATCTGCCACTGATCTTTTTGCCGGATTGCTTGTGCCTTTCCTCCCCTCATAACCCTTGAAAATGTCCTGTTGGGAAAAAACTGGCGAAAGATTTGGAATTCTCCTACGTGGTCCGATCAATATTAGCCCCGTTCAACACTTGACATTGCGGCCCGAGTGGTGCACACTGTTGTATCTGAGCCTGACAGTGACGGTGTGGGGAGTTTTCTATCTCTATACTACATAAATACCTTTGGTAGACTGGAAAGGGGGCGCCAGTGAACTCAGATGTGTCGAAGGTTTCGATCTGGACCTTCTGGACTATTTTTTCAGCTTGTTGCACTTCTTGGGTTGCAAAGGCCCAAAGTTCACACCGTTTTCCATAAACTGGCGCGCTTTAAAGCGTCATCTTATATCCTTCCTAAATTACGGACTTTCCCCTACCACTGTCTATAATGGTTTGCATGTGCGCGGACGGTATTTTTATTTACTACCCTTATTCTGGCCCAGAGGCTTTTCCCGTATTCAAGTTAATTTTGGTAACTTGACTAACTTGAATGTCTGTTTAACGCACTAGTGCGTCAGTACGTCTCAACTGACTTTTTAATTATAGACTTTTATCAGCTCTGCTACAATTTAGTTCAAAACATTGGGGCTGATAAGCGTTCCATCCCAAAATATATATCTGCATGGTTTCCGCGTCCTACGTTGCTCTATGATCTTTCGTAGTGTGCTAATGTTCAGTTTATGGTCAGCCAAATGAGAAGCTCTTTATTTTTGTTTTCTGCTTTAGTGGATACCTCGGAAAATTGCTAGTTTATTCCTCTAATCAGACCGAACTTGCCGTATTTCTTCCTGTTTTGGGGGCTCAAGATTTCATTTTGCTATACTGTCTCCTCAGAATGATTCTCTTTGATTCATTTACTGTCCAGCATCCCACAGCTTTTGATACTTATTCGCTTGAACTTTTATCTGACGAAGGTCACTGCTTAGCTTATGAACTTTCAAAAGGCGTTCAGGATTTTAGTATGTTATCAAGATTTAAGACTATTTTTGCTATAACCCTCCAGTTGCATATATAGGCTGCATTCTTGTTACCCGATAATCGATCCAGTCTTAATTTCAAGCACACCTCCCGTTAGAATCTCGTGCTTTTATCTCTGGCATGCGTTGCGTATTGTCTTGTTGATTATGTTATACCCACCAAAATTGTGACCGCTGAAAATGTGTCCACCCCCGTAGGTACTTAAATCTATTGCTGACATGACTTGGGTTGTAAAGTCATCAGACTGTAAGGAGTTTGGCAGATCAGGTACCTGTTGATCTGTTCCCTGAGCTTGGCAGTTGGTTTCGCAATATTGCTGGAATTCTAAGGCAGCCTTTTCCTGTTACAGGCAATCCTCTTTTGGGTATGGTGTTTAAAAGTCACTAAATTTAACCCCCTATTTCTTCCAAATTTTGTGAGTAGAATTCGGCTCATTATGTGTATTGTAAAGACTTTTCAAATGGGGAACATGATTTAGTGAGTTCCCACGAACTCGGAAAATTCCCTTGCGAATTGGGACGGGCTGCCGAACCGGTTAAAAGACAGTGAAGACAGTCCTGTGAGGTCGAGAAACCGTCCTAACTAGTAGCTGCGCTGCTAAGTGGTGAGTTTCTTTCATTCATCATCTCACAATCACTCACCTGTTCGAGGATTTCAAAAGAATGAGTTTAAGATGCTAAGCGCTTATACAGTGTTATATTTTGACATGAAACAGTGAAGACAGACCGTGCACTAAAAGCTAATAATGACTTGACTCAGGCCGCTGTTGTCAGGTTTTCTGTGACCGATCAAAAAACGAACCCAAACACCATACATACTTTCCATTCTTGTGTAAGTGCGCTTGTAGTCTAGGATCAAAGTGTGATGCAGTTTTAAGGAGACACACACGTATTTGCTACTCGAGGCGTGAAGCGCAGAGTGCAGAGCCAAAAAGACAGTTGATGTGCAGCTGGCGTGCAGTTTACGCGCAACTTACGCGCAGTTCATACGCATTAAAGTGAGATGACAATGAAAATTCTCTACGGCTGTAAACCTGGAAACACTTCGTATCATTTCGTTAACTTAGCACAATAAGGACCGGCGTAAAATCTATTCGGTCAGAAAAAGAATAATATCGACAGTTTTCCAACGAGATATTGCACCGCACTGCCGTTGGCAATTTCCGAAAGTCCAAAAGAAATGCTTTCGTTTTCTCAGCACCAGGAAATAGTTGGGCCAGGTGTTTGAAAGAACACTTTTGGAAGACGTTTTGCTCTCTGGAGATAACAAAGCTGGGCAGTAATTTCAGTGTAGTAACGTAACCATATGCCAAGAATACTTGCAGACATCTGAAGGGCTAGAAAGCTGAAATGTCTCCTTCTGAGCAACGACGGTTTAAGCTTAGTAGTCATGAGGGTTGACTAGATTCGTTTTTATCCCCAGTCTTATGTACATTTAGTCAAGATGGCTCATTTCTACCACTTTTTGGATTATTGTTGTCGGTTTCTTGAATTGTTTTGTGGAACAGCCAGGACTTTCGGGGAACATGCCATTTCCTGACGAGGCGGTTGGTTGTGTGCAGTGGCCACACCAACCCAAATGCGTTTGCTGCAGATCACAGCCCCTTCGCCCAGAGAATAAGCTTACGATGACCACTGCACTACACCAGGATCACTGGCCTCAGTTTTCATCAAGGTTGAGTTCAGTAGGTCACAGTACTTGCCCAATTTCGCGTGAATACGAATATCGAACGTCCCAGTTCAATAAGCCGGAGTTCCACCAGAGGAGGCAAAAATATAATCTGATCGGGATTTCAAAACACAGACAGACTGGTTTACGCCCTGAGAATCTTGCACACATCAAAATCGAAGCTCATAGCACTATCCTTACCAGTCAACTGGAGAGGATTATGATAGGATTGTGCTGAGAATGCATCTTCGGTTATACACTAATGTTCAGGTTTCCCAGAGATTCAGGAACATGTGCCACACCAGTATATCCCAGGCCTGAACTTTGCCTACGCTGGAAATGCCCAGAACCGGCTTCCGGATCTGCAGTAGCCCTCAACACCTATTTCGCATCAGTCGAGGCTGGCTTTTTCCCTGCTTTCCGCACGGGGTTTCACGTGAAGTCAGGATAGAGGTGAAAGCTGACCAACTCCCTCTATACCCTCGATGTTCTTCAGTTCACCACTAACTTAGGAGATCCAACTGACTGAAGCTAGCTCAGAGCAGCTGGACGCATGCGCACGTTCCAGTGTGATTTTCGCCTGGAAATTAGGTGGTCGGGATAACCGCTTCCTAACCGGCAAATTGTGGCAATTTGTGACAGTTAAGTACCAANATATATATATATATATATATATATATATATATTCATGTTCACTGCGCTGGATTGGTGGTAGTATCAAATCTAATCAGATTCTTCTGTTGCTGATGACAAGGAAAGACTGAACAAAATGGTTTGCCTGGCCAGTGGTGTATATGGTCAAGCATTTGAATTCTACTTACATAACATGTGAAAAGACATGATGCTGACAGCCTTTCCTTACATCGATGCTAGACGAAGGACTGTAATCACAGTCCAGATAAAACATGTCAAGGTTTGGTAATGCATCTAAACCCAATTAGTCAGTGTGGACCAAGCCTGCGGATAAGAGAAGCAAGAAGAATTATCCAATTAGTATATTTCAACTGAACTTTACCAAACTCCATAGAACACGAAATGGTAGAAATGAACCAAATCAATTGCATGGGTGTCTTCAGAAGACAGTTAACGCTGATCATCAACCGGAGTAATTTAGAGGTAAGTTCATTGTAAAATTTGGATATCACATCTAGTCATCACATCATGCTTATTTTTGCAGTCAGCCTGGGCACAGAAATATAAAACCAGGGTTGTCACGATCATATGGTATTAGTTCACGTGTAGTAGTGGAACAATTAATAAGGTATTCTGAATAACTTAGTCTATTTTCATTTGTTCTCTGAATAGTAGTAGTTAATTAAAAGGATCTACTTGTTGCCAGAAATTTTCATGCTACCGTATGAGTATGTCGCATACCACCATATAGTCTGCCTGTTTAGCGAGAGATCACCTGACAAGGCACTATGAAGTTGTCCGGTGTGTTAGTGTTAAGCACAGCAACCAGTAAAATATGTTTTGACAAAGAAATTAGCAAGGAATTCGCCCTCATAGTCGTCACCTTTTTTTCTTTGAAAAAGTCTTGTACAAAGAAGTTTTACGGAACCTGCTGACTAGGTAGTATTACTGGGTACTGTATTTAAACAAGGTTCAAATGGGCCATCATGTGCGAAGACAGTACTCATAAAACACCGTCTGTCTGTGGACAAAAACACAGTTGGCTTATGGCCAGGTTTGTAGCCTGATGTTTTTCATCGAGACGATGGATTCAGTCATTAAGATGAGCTTTCTCCTCCAGCATCATTATTGATGGCTGGGACTAGTCCCTTTTTGGTTTAATTACTATAGTTCTAGGCTTTTCACCAACATGACTGATTAAGTTTATCGAACAACCCACCCGTCAACCAGAATTGGTTCATTTGAGCCCATTTAATCTATCTAAAGCCTAATTCCAGCCTAACAGACGCAACCAGATTTACTGTCATGGGTAGAAGACCGATGGAACACCTAAGTAAATGTGTTTACCGATCGGCAGCTGTCCCATTACACTGAATGCTAGCAGCCAATAGACAGGTGGTAAGATGTATCACAGTGTCACAAAATGTCCCGCTGCGATCAGCTGGACGTATAGATTCAATTATCCGTACCCTTAAACCGTACTGTATGGTACTTGTTCCCTGACCTGCTAGGTGACCTTCCTTTGATGTTCAACTGTAAAATATCCTTCATCTACGCTAAATCACTTTCTACATTGAGCATGAGGCAACTCAGACAAACGAAAATTGTACGGCTGTGAAGCGGCTTAATCAGCATGTCAGACTTAACGTGGGAGTTGGTTGGTCGAAATTTGCGATCGCATGTTTGAACAGGTGAACTGAAGAGTCTCAAGAGGTATGCAACCACTGCTCAGTTTGCTTCAAAAGACGCAAATGGTGATATGGAAAATTGTCATATAAAGTAGGACAATGCATACGCAGTCAGTTCTGGTTTGTTTTCGCACTTGGTAGGATTTGTTCAAGCGGTTCGTGCAAGTCTTTGTGAAAAGGTCAAGCTGAATCTCCAGATAATCCGGAAAGTTTACTCACAATCAATCCTTTTTCAATTTCACTGATATAATGCCTTCTTGTCCACCCCAAGTTCTGTCTTGATGTAATAAACACAATTTGGCTGGCAGTGAATCGCAGTGTGAACGTTTGTATCTGTAAAATAGCGACCTCATCCCTCTTCCGAATTCTGTGATGGGTGTCGATTCTTTGTACAAATTTCGAAATATGGACTGAAAAGAGTCGTGAAATGATTCGTATAATCAGCTAGACAAATGTGATAGGGCCGCGGGAGCTGCCAGCATGAGTGGACCGACATAATTTTGTTAATAACTTATCATCTACAATAATGGAAGGACTTAAATGTCAGAAACTGAACAATGAAGATGAGAGAACTACATTCGTCAAAAAGCTCATATCAGGATTGCTTGACCAGGTTGTAAGCAATCGAATCGAAATCGTCTGATGGAGTAAGTCCTCCTGGAGCCGTCAAAGATAGCCTCTGGACACGAAGCTGATATTCCCTTACAACCAACCCAGTGACGGTAAAATCGTGGTGTCACTCTTTGACAAAACGGTTAGCTGAAATTCAGGAGCCGATCATGTTAAAAAATATCTTAGTTCTAGTTGAAAGATACTTTCGGGTTTGTAGGTTTGACCGAAGACGTTAACCCTACCAACCACAAAATACTTTATCCAGAGGTGTTCTCATTCTGGACACAAGTTTCTCACAAGTAAACAGTCGCCCAGCAATGCAGTTACATTAGTGATGGAGGCATAAATATGAATATCCGAGAGCGTATACAACGTATGGTCCCTTTTTGGTGGCAGTATTTACCGACAGAGAGATCGTATTGCAACGAGTTTGCCACCAAGCCAAATTTGGCTACAAATCTTTAAGCCTAACAGATCGTTGATTCTTTTATTTTATTTTTATTGTGCACAGCTGGATTCCCAGTTTTGTTTCTCCTGCCTTGTGCCCATATCCCCTATCCTTGTTTCTGACCTAAACGTAAACCACTCTCTGACGTTGACATCAAGCGCCCAATTCGATATAACCAAGTTGTCATCATCATCTTGTGGCCACTTTGTCTTTATTTGATGTGAACTTTGGATGGGTGTATTGATTTCTACCTACTTTATTTGCACAGAATCTAATTTGGAATCAGCGGTACTTGATCCGGTTTACAGGAGCCGGCATAACCTCACGAGTTGAGGTTTGTATCATTTTATCATTTTGCTGTTGTACTCTTGGTACCGCATTTGTTGATAAACCTTCCTTTGAGCCGGTTCGACTTTCAGAGTTTTATGCGTAACTCAACCTGGCCGAAATCATTGCTGAACATAAGTAGTAAAGCACACTGGCGTCTACAATAACACAATACAAGCAAAATGCCGATAATATTTTCTAAGTCAACGGAGAATATACCGATAATCTGGAGATTGATGCGGCACACAACAGAATGGGCTTCAAAGCAAATGGGAAAATTGAGGAACTTAGTGAACTTAGTGAGGTGAAAAGTGAGTGCATTCAAAGGGCCGCCAATGAAAATAATAATCTGTCGAGGAATAGCACACAACTTCAGTTTCGTGTCATCAAAACAAAAGTGATATCTTACTCGATATCCAACTGGTGGAACAAAGAAAACTCGTAAGCGAGACGCCGGGGACCGGTATCTTGGTAAAATACGCCAAATACTGTATCTAAACGGTATTTCAGAGGGCATGGAGGGAAAAAAAGTTGATGTTTGGGCTGCCAAGAGCTGCAACAACAATGGCTAATGATAAGTAAAACGTAAGCGCTCAAACTATCAGCCAGAATGTCGCGGGTTCGAGAGATCCTCGAATTTTCGTCAGACGCGCGCTGATGATGATTCCCAATAAGGATGAAACGAATATAAAGTGCTTCTCGGCCTTTGGCATAGATTGGATTAACTTACAGGACAAAACCCGAATTGAACATTCTGTACCAGTCTACCGTCCAAAAGCGATGCTGCATGGAAGCTGATTAGCCTCAATTTGTCTAGAATTCCTGACAAGACCTACAACCCCGCTGGAATGATCCAGTTGTTCAAAAGCACGCCTGTCTGGACTTTGTATCTGAAGGACGATTCGCCCAAATGTTTTTTTTTCACTATTCTGTACTTACTCCTTTAACTATGGCTGCCAGGCATGTTAGTTTGAGAAAAGTTCACAACTGTCTTCTGGTAGAATATGCCAGCACCTTCCAAAATAACTTACTTGAGGGTTGCACCTAATGGATATTTACCGTTCGGTTACGGAACTGCAAGCATAAGCTTTAAGGCCCCTCGAATCTCATTCTACCTTGGTAAAGTACGTCTGCAGTCATCGACTGGAGCCACTGGTCCAGTCATAGCTCTTCTTTATGCCAATAAGAAAAGATTTTATTTGAAACTACGCGACACAGTTGGCCACAACCTTGGTGCAATTTTGCGTCTCTAATTCAGACGTGTAAGAAACCGTTCCCACCTTTACTACATCATCTTTCGTAGGGATTCACCGTATGAAAAGAACAGACCCTGCTGACACTGAGTCATCTGCATTTCTACTTTTCTGATTGGTACAATTTGCCTCAATTCCTCGTTCTCGCACTCTTTTGTCACGGATTCCGGCGTTAGAATGTTCCATAGAAAACTCGGTACGCATTTTTCTAAAAACATTTTTGACAGACATCGCGAAGTGTTTGAAAAACGCATATATCTGTGTGTGAATCTCTACCATCTCCAACACGCTGTCCCGTATATCACCGGTGTCTGCTTTATCTCATACCGACTGCGCAAATGAGGAGGCACCAAGGTCTGACAACCTGTTATTCCCTTCGAAAGGGGGGAGGAACTGTTTTCCGAACCAAGAACTTTGTTTTTCGGGACTACGGGAATTGAATAGATGACCCACGAGCCGACCAAACAGGTTTCCTATGTACCACATCAAACGACCACTAATCACCTGCACATGTGGCTCTGTTGTACCTAATGAAAGCGAGAAAATATGTGCACCTCCCGAAAAAGTCTGACAGCTTTTCCTACCACTTGTTTGCGTCGGTATTCACAGGCAGAATTAGCAAGGACTGGTAACCGCGAAAACTGTCATACAGAGCATGAATCCCGAACTTTCTGACAACTCTTTCTGTAGAACACAAGGAAAACAAATGATTCAGTATTCTGGCCAAGTAAAATGCTCGAAGTGGAGACCACAAGTCAGAAGGGTACCAACCACACCCGCCCATTGGTACTTGTGAACGTGTCAAGTACATAAGTGATCTTGGCCGTAAAAGCATGAAAACGAGCTGGTGTCATAAAGCATAGGTGTTCAAGTGAAAGTTTGTTGACCATGTCAATGACCTGAAATTCTGTCACGTCGGTGCGACAAGTAAACGGGCAATTTGTCAGTGATCAGAAAGGAGTACGGCACACCTGCTCAGCACCAAAGCACATGTGTTGACCACAGTGAAATGTTGAGGCAGTAAACAATGTGTTCATTTTGTGAGCCCCAACCCCCACTGACCAGTTGTGCCTGTGCTAATCGATTTACTGAGATATCGATATCGATTTTTCGACTGCTTTTGTGAGGGTTTTTAAGTGACATTATTTGGTCTATTCACGCGAACTGCTGTAAACCAAAAAAAGGAAGAGCATCTATTTTGGAACAGAAAAAATTACGACACAAATCTTGTGGAATTACTCAGAATATCGCCAGGGCTGGCATCAAGGCAAATGTGTGATTTATCAAACTGTTAGTTTAAGTGGGTGTCAGGCAGTCGAAAAGGATATGCAAAATATCGAAGCGTATTTATCGGTTGTTCACGAAGGAGTTCCGCTTGATTATGAGTGTCTATCAACCACTTTTCCAAATTTAGAAAAATCAACCGAAATTCAAACCTACCTACGTTACTGATCTGGATTGAAGACGGATGGCTGGTTTGTAGTTCTCCCTATTTGCCACTTTCCAGTTTTAATGCACTTTTTAACACACAGAACAATGTTTTATGATACGATTGTCTACGTTCATGGAAAACATGCGCAGCCGAAGTCACCCTTCAAAAGACGTCTATTTTTGGCCTCTCGACGATTCCTTCAAGCTTTGTAACCTTTCCAGAAGACATTCGGACAGAGACAAGTTTTGATCGACTGATCCACTGGGGACATCTGTATCAGTAAGTTTCGTCTGACAGTCGGATTCTTCACTGTGAGCAACAAACTTCCAGATCTCTGAAAACCAACAACCAACCAACTAACTGAAACCGCATGCCATCTGAAATGCTTTGCTATCGTAAACTTGGTTTGCTTTTTGATTTGTCCCCACCGATGCTTACAACACCTGTTAGGAAATGACAAGACTTACTGGATTTTAACTGACAGAAACCACATATGTTATTAGTTCTCAGACATCTATATTCAGTCTCCATCTTTTCTGTTTGTTCAGTCAATAGTTCCCCTGAATGATGATAAAACAGCGGTCTTGATAACACTACTCATTTTATAAGATAAACTTTTGTGCCTCTTCATGATCACCAGATAGTCAAGCACAAGGGAGCGGTTCCGTAACAAACCCATGTCATACTACACTTGGATTCGATTTTGTAAACTTCGATTTAATGGTCGAAAAAGAAAGGTCTTCTCTCCCGTAAATAGCACTTGAGGAAAACAAGGTGAGGTGTCCCAGGGCACTACTACTTAGCTATAGATAGACAGCTTTGGAAGACAACTTTAAAGATTGCAGTCCAAATGATGAATAAGTTTGGAGCTCCAAAATTCTTTCTCACATTCACGAAATATTCGCCTCACTGGTTAACGGTAGCTGATATACATGAATGTCACACGTTGAAAACTGTTACAATATTGCTTCTGGCCAAAACATTCAAGATTATATGTGCCTCATCTGTGAGTAGTTTTTCCTAATATGTATTCTTCTAGAGTCATCACGCCTTTTACGATAGTTCTCATCATCCTATGGGAACATGTCATGTAGCACCACCAGACATCTGAGTGTAGGGTGAAGCGCTTTTACTGTCAGTGAATAACTGGTTCGTATTATTCAGATCAAAGTGTTTTTATGTACGCAGTCGTTTCCGGAATAATATAAAACTTGTAACCTGGTGTTTGCTAGTCTATTTAAGTTGACTAACTAAACATCGGTATTCGCCCGGATGAGTAAAAGCTCAACAAGATTAGATATTTCATCCTCATTTTATTTGCGTGAATGATTTTCGTACCAAAACTGTCTTACAGTCAGATAAGGATTTGTTTCCACCTCTTTACGCCGATCAAACTCACTTCAATAATGGCGAAAAGCTCGTGTGGTTTGCGAAAATAAGTGGTACCTTTCTAATATCGACTCGTCACTGGAAATTAAAATTGTGTTGAATTAGTTCCTAAGATTGTGACAAAGGGATTGCCCAGAGGACTTAGCAAAAGGCCGGGAGTAAGTAGCTTGTGTCAACAGATGTTCCGTAAATTACTTCCTCGGGGGATAAGCAGCTATGCTCTGGTTAGTCCTCTTAAGTCTAAGAATGATTGACATCCGCCCAGTTTACTGCTTTCTATACTGTCTAAGCTAGAATACCCCAACTGGAACTGGTTTAAGATAGATTTAATTGCTGGGTTATCGCACTGGTGCGAATTTGAAGGAATATGATCGACAGATGAGAAAGCGGAAACTTTTTGAGAAACGACGGTTGGCTTAGGAATCTTAGCGGTATCAATAAGGGGTCTACCGGTGAATCTGGGATCTCCAAATCGGCCTGTGGAATGTAACACATCAGAGCTTCGTCACCCTGGGTTGACTCAAACTTTACGAGAGTCTTCTGCTTGTTGAAATGATCAGCTGAATAGTGAGCCCCGAGATAAGCATTTGCTACTTCCGAGTAACTCGATGAGAGTTCGGGACAGATTTACTAGACACGAGACTAGGCAATGTTTCGCATTACAGCACTTTTGCAGGGCTACTTACCACAAACATACGTAGCCTCTCCCTGTAAAAGTCCCCAAGAGGAATCCCTTCTTTGAGGAGACGGTTTCGGAGAAAGAACGTTCCGCCTTGCAACCGTCCTGGAGAAAACAAACACCAGAGGACTGAAGAGGGGTCACCCAAGAGGAAACAATACGAGGGAAGTAACCTATATCACTAATCTACCAGTGGGCTATCGCTTAAAACAGCTAGTCTTAAACACAGATGTTACGCTAAGCTACCACCTCAGTTATCGCTTCTTGAATGGAATTGACTTAGTAGATAATTTATTTTTAGTTCGCACCTAACACCACGCACGATAACTCAATAATAATTACGTATCCTCAATACGCTACCAAAGTTAGTCAAGTTTGGTTCCAATGCATGACCCATTTTTGTGCATGTCACCTAGTCCCAAATTGGAAATGTTTCTGCCACATGTAATTATGATTATTTATACTCTTGCAAACCCATCAGAACTCTCAATTGAAAAACTGCCGGCGCTGACAAATAAACGGAACCTCTTAGCGAAAAACTCACTTGCAGATTAGGTTGGTGTCAACGACAGACTCAACCGAATCTCAGCTAAGTCCCCTGTATACGACATTATTCAACTGGATGAAATGCACAAAGCCCACCTCACGTTTCAAGCGGGATGATATTCGAGATATCGGGTGCATTTTGTGACACAAAACACTAATTATTAGGCGGCCTCTGTGCGACACACCCAATTTAAGGATGTCGTAAACAGGAAATTTAGCTGGGTGTCAGTTGAGTCTCCCGCTGACACCGACTCAACTTGCAAATCAATTTGTTTTACCAAGTGCGTACAATCTGGCATTCAAGAAGAACCCATGGTTCACGAAAAAACTCGGAGATTACGTCCACTCTATGAGCCCCAAGAAGGACGAAGAGTTTATAAGCCTTATAGTTTATTAAGATAGCGGAAGACATTGATTTGTCCTGTATGTATCTTTCAGTATTAAAACGTTCTTGCCTTTTTACACGATTTCAAAATGAAATTCTTAAGGTGACTCCACGTGAACCCTGAAGTGACTGAATAGGAATCCAAAATTGTCAAATTATGATACTACTAGATATCAAGCCAAGTTTAGATTTTTTTATCAAATCAGCTCAAGATTTTTGTCGAGATACCTTTGAAAAAACATCTGAAATGAATCTTGACGGACCTGCATTTTAGTGCACCGTTATTCTGTGTTGATTCTGCCGTTAGACCTACGGCACCAAAATGCTACACCATTGAATAACCATTTAAATATTCGCCTGTGGTTTCTATGCTTACTGTGCATACGCCCAGCTAGAGCAGCTCTCCACTTTTCTTTGAAACTATGTTTTGGAATAAACTGGAAGCAATTCACCAAATTTGCGATAAACTAATGGAATTACTCGTGTACAAATCCCGGAGTTAGTAAGCCATTCATTTCGCGTGGCAGCCAAACGTTTTTTTTCAATTTGTAGTACTGGCATCTAAATGCAGATCACTGCTTCTTTTAGTGTATGTTAGCAGCTCTATTGAACATATCGGTAGAGAACACCTCATTTCAACGGTGACAATCTTAGAATATCACACTAACCTGAACGTGTCATAAAAGGAATGGAAACTAGTAAACTCATGTGCTGCTAGCAGTCGTAAGTCAACCTATAATTAAACTAAACCAGGATATGTTGCAAACCAGTTCGATGGAAACTTAGAATAGGGAGGTTAATGAAGCGAAAATGATGCGCTTCACGTGTGTTCCATGAAGTCGCCTTGCCAACCAGTGTCCCCCAGATCATTCCACAGGTGTCCTTTGTGATTATCCTGTACTTTTGCGAACAATCACTCAAAAGACCGATGGACTTGACCTTCACCTGCCCGAAAAATTGATGGTCTTCCATGTGTCATTATGCAGGTTGCAGTGCACTCGCCGACCCACCGATCTTGTTTTGGTGACAGAAAGCAGCTTTGTCAGTCATCCGTGGTCGAAATCCAATCTCACCTCCCCTAGCAATGACTCACGCGCACGAACAAGTTGTGTTTGTGGAGGCGAGTATATATTCACGCGAACCTGTCAACCAAGAGGGACAACCACTCATCACACGCAATTACCACAAGGTTGTTTGACAAAGAAACTAATAGAGCTTCAGCGGGTGGGATTCAAGGTCATAGACATGACCTGGCACTTCAGGTGTGTTTTGTGTGCTTCTTTTCGTGTTGAACTTTAAGGGGAATTGAGTAACCGTTCTTAATTGACTATAGTTAGATTCCATCGACATTAAGGATAGCTGGAAACGCGTGGGATAAAGACCAACCTGGTGGATAAACAACCGTCAATTAGGAGACGTGGTCGGATTTAAGGAGTCATAAACAACTGGAAACTTAGGAGTGAAATACGTCACGTATAGTTCGGACTTTTGGGTTGCCAGCTTTAAATAATCCATTTCAAACAACTTTTAGTCAGTGGGGGACGATACTTTATCGTGTGAACTACTGGAGGTGGTTAGTTCTGATTTCCTTAGTGCCCGACAAAACGGGACAGATGGTAGTCTTAGCAGCGGGCATTATGAATTGAAGTGGAGCTAAAGATAACGGCGAATTTCGTCCCGAAAAACCAATTTTTTCTAAACCGGACTTTAGAGAAGACACGAACTTATACAGCTCAGCCCACCAATACCGCCAAGCACATAAGAGGTACACCAAGTTGAGCCTCAGGTAACCATAGACATAGTTCCATTTTCGACATTTTTCTTGCAGATGAGACATTGCAAATTGGACTGCTTCTACTCAAATTGGTTCCCGAAGAATGCCGTCCCCAGGAGTTCCAACGTTTAGCCAGTAGATCAAAATGCAAGCCAGGATTTCGCATGCACTTCTAAAAATATTTATTGCTACGTGGTTACCGGATATCTTCTCTTCGCAACGGAATCTCCAGAATCTGGGGAAAAACAGGAACTTATTTTGGCTTGATCAATGGCTTCTGCTCATCAGTGGAGTCCAAGCCGATCAACAGACAAGTTTAGCTGTACCGCTTACCTGCATCCTTGAAACTATGCAATAAGCTTGACAGCTAGACTTGCCACACTTAGGGATGGCCCATGGCTTATGCGTAATACAGCATATCACAAGATGTACCGTCAAGTGTGAGTTCGACGACGGTTAATTTAGCGTTGCTAGCAAACCATACATACACACACAAGTACCATGGGCTCACCAACTAGATGAACACCTGGTTGTTTGGCAGGATAGTTTGATCAGTCCGTCGATCTGTTCGCTGAGCTTTGCCATTGGGTTGCAAACGTTTCGTCACCAAGTGAGGCAACATCATCAGTGCTCAGTTGATTATGTGGGCACCGATGATAGCAGTTTAGATGTTTAGATTTTTTGGATAGGTCGAAAGGACACTACAGCGCGCTGCTCATCTAATGCAAAGGTGCTAAAGATAGCTGACCCCAAGGTTATAGTCTGGTCGGAGAGATATCAAGCCGCATTCCATTTCACTAGCTGTTTCCTGAAGCTACTATTGTAGATCATGTGTTTCTCAGCTTGAGTTGGTAAACTTACAGTGAATTGTTTTGTCTCGACTATCCCTTAAAGTCTGAAAAGTATTGAAAAATATTTTTTTTAATCATCATATAGTTCTTATTTTAACAGGGGGATCTACATTTACCACCTTATATCGTAGATACTGTTCACTAGGTGGTGGTAAATCTGAGAAAGACCAACCGAACATCCCAGGAGGGGAGTAAATGAGGCGTAACAGCAGGCTGATTTTAGGACAACGGAAAGGCCGTGGAGAACCTGCTCCGATAATGAGATTCTGCGAGCAAATCGCACATTCGTATCCCTAGTAGTGCTCTATGTCTGTCGCTGCATTCGGTAATCTTGTTTCAAACCTGATCAAATGATGAGAATACTATAAAATACTAAGAGGAAACAGATGTCTCGATTTAGTGGATGTTTCATTTGGTTGCCCCATAAAAACAGGGATCTATTTGCTCCCTAAGGATGGATACCTCGCTTCTAAAAGGAACCACTCTGACCACGTCTCACGAGTGGTCCTTACTGGTGGAACCACTGGACTGCTTTTCTGTTGCATAAGTTTCTTCAAGTGCTCCAACAGAATCCTCGTGGCGTCTAAATAAAATAAAACTTCTTGGTTCTTTCTAAACCGCCTGCACGTTTTCATTTTTGGTGGATGTTTCAATAGTTCTGTCCTTGATTCAAGGCTCCTCTCTGATCGATGCACCAAAAGGATCCCGGAACGTTTTCAAGGCAGCCGGGTTCTTCTGGCTTCTATGGTAACCGTTCTCGTATGACTCCTTAGCTGAGCCCACTGTTCTTCAATATTTGTGCCACTGTTAGAATAAATAACCTGTGAGCGACATTCTATCGAAGCTTCCGGAATGTTGGCTGATTCCGCTGCCGCTTGATAGGGAAATCGCTGGACGATAAATGGTTCCGCGATGGGGAGGCTTTTCCGGATCCAGCCACACCTTGGATCTCGGCATTACCTGATACCCTTTGCACACAACACCATGTGTCACTTCTGTCGCGAAAAAATTCTGCAGGTATCTTGCTATAGAGTGGTGTGGTGTAACAGGTATACAATTCCACTTTTTGAACGCTTGAAAGCATTACTAAAATCCATCTATTTATTGGTGACGGTGCCAGTCGTTCCTAAACGTTGGCTGTTATACCTCGTGGCTCCCACTCTGAATGACCTTATCATCTCTTTTTATGTGCGCTTGTCTCGAGCGATTCAAACTTTGGAGTCACCCATGAGGAATTGGTTTGAAGACAGCTGACAACTGCTCGTAGAATACTACCACACAGTTTCCCATGATACTTTATGGAATACACTACCCGTAAAAATCGGTCAAAATGTCGTCATCTTGACGGTTAAGGCTAGATAGTTCAAAGCCTTGCGTGAAGCTTGGAACATTTTATATGCCTCTATTCATGTGGTTAGTTCCCGTGAATCCGACTAAGTCCCGGTCGATTTTATTAAGTTCCAACTTTCTGCAGCTTCTTTTGGCCAATCAACTTTCTGTGAAAACAGCCAGGTTAATATGACGACACTTCAGTAACCCAGCAACAAAGTTTGTGCGCCTTCCTTTCCGCTCGTAAAAGGCCTCGGATTTCCAAGTTTCCAAACGAGTTTGATATATCTTCATACGTTTCTGTTTCAGATAATAATTGGCACAATTTCCTAATATTCACTGCCCTTTAGTTGTTCTTGGCCATTTGGATCAACGGTTCGCACGACCACCCATTGAGTGATTCCCTTTTCTTTATTGGAACTTTACTGAACCCAACGGCCCATTAGTCTGACGCACGTGGTTTCGGGGAACGGCTTGCTGGCCCAGTCCAACAAAGATCCAGGTTCAATTGCTTGACTTCTGCTGTTACTACGCACGTTTATAGGAATACTGACCGTATCAGTTGATGCACCGATGGTCGTGGTCAACCGTTGGGCGACAGGATTGTGCTTTGTTAGCACGATATGCTTTGGCCCCTTCATTCCACCGTAGAAAGCGGCATCGCTGATCGGATAAATTTACGGATGGCAGGCGCTTGGGAAATAATCATGCTGCGCTATTGCGGTAAAAATTACAACCATGTCTCTAGCTCGCCTTGGACTACGATAACCGGTATTAGGCATACTAACCGCTTGTGTAGCCGCCGTCGTCATGCCTGAATACTGAAAAAAGAATCACCAGCCAGTGTAGCATGCAAGTTCATCCTAAAAGGAAAGCTCAAACATCCGTGAGAAAACTGGCACAAGTGTTCCTTCTCGACGTAATCAATAATGACTAAGCTGGGTAACATCATTCATTTTCGACTTGTCTGCTAAATTCAGAGATATTGCACTCGGACTACGTGCACCAAACAGACCAAAAGCGGTTGCAAACATAGTAAGGTGCCTTGGAATAATTTGCTTTTACAATTCGTAATCAGTGCTCCAAGTGTACTTTATGCTCTGCGAATGCTAAACAGCGTGTAACAGAGATGAAATCAATAACTGAACTCACCCATGTTACGTAATATTGTAGAAGCAGCACCAATAGTCGGAAGCCATACTACCTACGAGAGCCACTGCCAGTGCACTTCCTCTTATGTGGGATGAAGTAGTCACGTGGAAAAGATGAAAATCCTTTGCTGAGGTTTTGGGGATGCGTACTCGGGAGTAGTATGTTAAGAAAATGTCCATTGGATGACACATTTCTGTCTGTATTCCTTAGTGAGGGACCACAATGGAGAGGCCAGTAAATGCTGATAGCAATTGTCTGACCGTTTAGTAAGGTGTCGCGGATAAGCTTATGAGTATTTGTTCTGTGTCAGCACCCTCTCCTACCAGTAGTATTTCTTCTTAGCTTACCGTAACTTGCAGGGAGGCCTCAAATTCCTAATATTCTGGCTAATTTGCTGAAAGAGGTCCGAACGACATTCGATGTTCGTTTTCGCATAATTCAGCACAAAATCTCCAGCACAAAAATTCGCACTCATTCTGTCGGTAAATATTGATGAAAATGTGCTGCGACAAATATAGACCTAATTGCTTATGACGAAAGAGAGTGTCGTGAAAGACACGCCAGACTATCTTGTGGGTCCTATCAGAATCACCTAAAGCATCGTTTAGTGCGGAAATGTGAAGCCAGTCACTGATCACAAATTTACCTAGTCAGAACTTTGGTAGAAAAACGAGGTCAAAAAATATGCTATGACAAGCGTGCCTACCCGTTAAAATACCATTGATCTTCAATGAAATTTGCTTCGATGTTACAAGTTATACTGATTTTACTCCACCAGCAAATATGCCGGACTTACAAGAGACTTGTGCTTATAGTGGACACGAACAAACTTTAGAAACTTCACGCACTTTGAAAGTCCACATGGCGAAATCTCCCATGTTAACCAATTTATCATCTTGCTTATAGAGCGCCCCATGAGTTTTGAGGCTTTCTTTCGCAGTAACATTAATGTGCACATGCTTTTGAAGGAGACGCGTGTCTTTAACTTGTTGATGTATCCAAGTGAACTTCACATGCTTACGCTAATTTGATTCGGGTGGTCAAAAAATATCTCGCCGCTACAGGAGTGGTTTTATGCGGAAATGTTGTTTTCCCCAGTCACATTCTAACGAAGGTCATTCCAAACAACAAGTCCCTCGCGCCTTTGTTCTCAGGCTGTCAACAAAAATATCACCACGACCGAAAGATGAGGGTGGGATAAACTCTAGGGAGGAACGAAACAGCCGAGCAACAACTAAACAACCTTGACCGAAGTGTCCTTTCTTGATTCTCGAATCCCCATAAATTGTTCTCCGAACGAACAAAGCAGTCTTTGAGGAGCGTGTTTAGGGGTGTTTATACGAGCAGGTGGACGCATGGGTGGAGTAAATTCGGTATTATGTTGTTGCAATTAACAATGAATATCGCTGTTCATACTAAGCTTGGCTTGTTCATCACTCCAACTTTGGTCTCCCTACAGCTTTGTATTTTTGTTTTCTCAATTGGAAACAATGTCCAAGTCACGTAGTTGACCTCACAAATAAGGACCAGTCACGATCGGTGGCAGCGGGAAGATCATTCACGCGGGAGGCAAACGTCATAAATCCAGAAGTGACTCAACCACAACACTGCATGGGAGTTGTTTATAAGAGTTGAATTCCACGCGCCACCAAAAGCTCGCATGACCATCACTTGGTTGCATACCTCCCTTGCTCGTTCGTAGTACTAAATTTTTCTATACGATGCCTGTTCACTGCGTTCCATTTATTAATTTAGCTTATTGACGGAACGCAGTCAGCCAGCTGATTCCAGCTTCATTATTTTCTTGGCAATCTCTGCCGCTAAATGTACGAAGCAGGCCGACGTTAGTTATGGTTATAATGTATCCGTTGTATTTATGCTCACAGAATTTGCGCATTGGATGCAAACACACTCTTGGAAAACTAAACTCAACGAAGTTTGCCCAATGTTCTTCAGTGGGTAACCAACGCAATACAGTTTATTCTAATTCTCCTACCCACTCTTTTTCAGAGTGATCTAAACGTCCACAACTTACCCGCCGTAGCAATTGAGTTTCAGCTGTTCAGTTTAGATAAGCTTTCGCAAGCTATTCTGCTTAGTGCAGAAAAGTTTGTTCCTTGTACAGGCGTAACACACTACTCATAAGAAACTCATCAGAAAACTCTTCGACAGTCTACGAACGGCTTCGCCCTTCTTGGGGTGAGAGATTCAGTTGGGTCTCCCGTGAAAACCAAATTGGTATGCAATTGACTAGGCGGGCTCCTTTATGGAATAAACTTAACATCACAGCTTCAATTTCCCACGTCTTATAAATCACTGAACTGTCACTTACATGTGGCTCAGCAAGAAATGATGAGAGGATGGCCACACGAGTATGTCGGTTGTTTCAGAAAAACACTTCTACCGTTTCAGTTGACGGGCGCTAAAACACTAAAAACAGCTAAGATAACCCCACTTTATTCTTCAAGTTTCTCCACCGGGCTGTTTCTACAAGTTAGCATACAGGTCTAATCCAGTCACTGAGCACTGTGTATCTCCAACCATCCACAAACGTGTTTTCTTTTTCTGCAATGATTTTGGGAATACAATATAGTGGAACGAAATTATAGGTGGTATAAGATGAATAATAGGTGAGTAATCGCCGCGAACTAACTGAGACTACACCTACCTGATGAGTTGGAAAAAGGATGAAACAGCTGGCGGCGCAAAACTGTGACACCTCGAATGCTATAAAACGTGGAGAAGATATTGCACCACACATTCTATAAGATAACGTCATAGAGGAGAGATGCGTTTGATGCTAGTGTGTATCTGTCCCCAAAGCCAACTGGGCATGAGAAAGTTATAAAATGGTAAGTCAAACCACTCCATAAAAATGGGGAGTATTATCCTCACAGTTTGTTTCTCAAACAGTTTTCTCCCCTGAATGGGTTTTAAACTGAATTATTCAGACTGACGGTGGCATTATTATCAGGGGAAAACTTGCGGTTCGTTATACGTGCTGATTAGAAACGGCGCCTTAGATCCTTCGCTAACGTGGCTTACATCTCACGGCTACTGAAGTCCCGAAGTATGTATTTTTTGAATCATAGATCAGCTATCTAAATATATGGATATGTGTGTTCCCACTCAAAAGTTGAGCAAAGAGGTTGTTTCTTAATCTCAGTTACATAACTATGAATTCACATGGAAATAATTCGGCTTTTAACTATTGCATGTATTGATTCAGTTATCTTATTTGGAGTAGTAGTAAAACACTTTGTCGAAAAGTAGGAAACATTTGAATTCCATTGATTGCTTGCTTCTTCTTTCAAATCAATAAGTTGTTCTTGGTCTATAGAAGGCAAAACCATCATTCAGTTGTCTAACCAAAGGATGGTTCTGGTGTGTGTTTATATACTCCTTTCCGTGTGAAGAAATCGGCTACTGAAACCGGTCACTGGATCTTTCACAGTGAGAATACACCACATTGCTGATATTGTGAGTGGTTTCTGATGATGAAATATACGTGAATTTCCCATTTTATGTTGATGTTTTCTCATCAGTCACTTTCAGAATGCTAGCATCCTTGGCTTACAGTGAAGAAACCACAAAATTCATTGGTTTGTTGATCAGCTGTCAGTGTTTCAAGGGGTTTAACGGGGATGGAACGCAAGCTAACGTGCCATTAGAAACTATTTGAATAGACAAAATCAAAATGGTTTACCCGCACGGCACCTTACACATGCAATTTACCTACTACAATAATTACTGGCCTACATGATCGTTCTTGGAGGCTTTGCCGCAATGGTTCTATCAAACACTGAACCCTTTGGTTGACTCACCGGTCTCCTTCAAGACAGACGAATATGTCACGAACAGGCGTGCGTACAATGAGGAGGAAAGTCCTTCTTGTTCGGGCACTGTGAGTCAATCTATTTGACTGTATTTCCACGGATGGCCTTCCTGATATCGTGATGTGCCTTTCTCCGTAATGTAATGATCATGCAATGAAAGTACCGATAAAAACTCATACCCACCTTGTGGAATTGCAACGCATTTCTGGAAACCTCTATGAGTTCCAGCTATTTTAAACCCCCTAGAGCCACTGGGACGAATACGTTATTCAACAGTTTATATTGCCTCTGATCTTCAGTAATCAGAATGTTCTTGAATCGCTCAGCAGGAAATTCCCAGTTGTGAACAGCCACATAGTGAGGTTCACACCTAACTCTTTTTTACCACTGAAATGAGTGAAATACGTTTAATGATAAAAACAGATCGAATAATGGACTCTTCTGAGTATCATTCTGTTTGATGTAAACCTGCATGTTAAATTACATATGCAAAGCTCGGTCTTACAAATCGTCTCAGATTCTTCCCCTCTCCGGTTGAAAATGATATAATCGTTCAACTGTAAAACCTTTCGCTGCCGAGCTGTCATGCCATCCGAAGAAAGCATGAGAGCTGAGCTACTGCCAGGTTGCCCAAATCTAGACAAGAGCAGTCGAGATACAAAATTTGGCTTCGAACCACGGACTCTCTGGTTAATAATATCCGCGCTTTAACCAATGAGCCATCTAGAGCTCATGGTGAGGCATATTTCTAACTGTACTCTCTTGAACCATCATATACTGCCAAGCTTTGTGAAAGCCAAATAAAAATAATGTTTGAGGAATCAGCCAAAACACTTCAAGCCACGTGACGTCTAAGTATTCTTCTTGATGCTCGGAGCGCCTGCTGAAGATTTACTCTGTCACACCTACAATAGCTGGGGTCATGTCGGGTCAGGCATATCACGTTATGCTGGCATCTATTGTTGAGACACATGAAGAGTGTGATGACTACCACAAGCCAGCATAATGGTACTAGAATATTACGGGCACACGTAACGTCAAACACTCGCACAATTTTAGATGTTACTAGCTTCCTTTATTCCGTGTTCTCGGCCATCGTCAGTTCAACACGATTTATCTAGGTCACTATAGGATGTGCTTGTGCGAAGTTGTACTGAAGACACTCGGGACACGTGTCCATCACTCAGTTTATTAATCAGGCTGTGAAGAGCTTGCTAGTAACAAGTTCAAGCACAACAGCACTCAGCCAACTGCTCATGATTTTTTACTAACATTATGTCACAAAATACCAAAACAACAGAAACGTATTTCAAGATGAAAATACACTAGTCTCCCAGAGCCAACAGAAATTACAAGGATCACCCAAATGATCTTACTGTTGAGGGGAACGCCGTAGAAGTAAGTGGTAACCTGTACACCTCAGATTGTGGTGACAGAAATACAGCGAAACACGGGCTAATACAGTGACGAATTCCCCATACTTCACAGCAATTGCAATTGCCAACTTCGTTCATCAGCATCCTTAATATTGTAGAAGGCAGGACAATTCCGCTAGAAGCCTCTACTTGAAAATGATAGCTAGAATTACATCATAAGCACTAGACTGGGTGCGAAATTGCGTTTGATCGTATTGTTGAGATTTTCATTTCCTCAAACATCGGCGGTCAGAAATACTTGAGTGTATATTTACCGCCGAAGTAATAGGTTATCGTGCTGATATGGTATTGAAAAAATGACTTTTGGTTGCGTTGCCTTATAACAGACTATGGGCTGACACACACACACACACACACACACACACACAAGCTTTGGGCACAAACTGGTCTGTGTAAAATCAGTATGACCCGAGACAAATACACTCATTTGCATATCAGTTTGGTTTTCACGGGGGACTCACGTGAATCTCTCTTTACGATATTCTTTGTGCAACTTGGATTTAAGTAGAACATAAGTGTGAGGGAAACTCGAAGACTACGCCTACCTGATGAGCCTTAATAAAGACGAAACCGGTAGTGGGCTGTCGAAGAGTTTTCAGCAACCTCATAAATAGTTTACTTTATCATTATGCCCCATTCACATAATTATAAGCGTATCTTAATGTTTTTCACCAACTCACGGTGTATAAGACTACTCATATCTTCATCATTATCCATGAAGACCATTTAAAAAAACTGCCAGTCCTGTGCCTGTCAGGAGTGGTCTTTATAGACTGGAGGACTACAGTGTCCGAGCAAAACATGTCACTTATGTGTTTGCTTGGTTGGTTGGTACAGCTTTCATATCAGCTGAAAGTGATCTGCGAAGAAATCCCCTTGGAGCAAAATGCTCTTTTCTGGAAGTTCTCTTCTTAGAAGCTCTTAATCGCCAAAAAGGGCTGTAAGTGACCAAGCTAAAGTGGATTGTTGTGAGGAATGATGTCTACCATGGGTTGCTTATCCAGCGGGGGACAGATCCAGTATCGAGACTCCATAAAGCTGTGTTATCTATATACAATTATATCAGATGTTTATAGGTGTTGATGTTAATATGCGTCATCAAGCGATATTTCAGTTAGTGGCCCCGTGTTATGAAAATCTACAGAGATAGCAGTCATGGTTTTGCAATTTTAGCCGTCCAAATCTGTAGGGACTCCCCTCAGGAGAAGCCAGATCCAGAGACAGATCACCTTGTTTGATTCACGAACCGGAAAAATTCCTTCCAAAACAAACTAAGATTAGTCACCCCCTTACAATGATCTGGCAAAGCGAACAGCATTACGTTTGATAAACCTTACCGCAGATGTTCAGCTCGTCACTCAAAATCAAGCCTGCATTTCTATTCCCAGAAACTATAGTGGTTTGAGCTTGAACTGGTGTGAACTGAATTTCAGCTGCATCTTCCGTTTGTGATACTCATCAACTGAATCTACAGCACAAAGTTTGCCTCGTATTTCAACTGGCACGGTATTTGAGATACTCCAGTGCATTTCCCTGAAATAACACACTACTCACAAGGTTGCTGAAAACCGTTTGACAGCCCACTGCCAGTGCCGCCCATCTTGAGGCTCATCAGGTACGTCTGGCCTCTGAGTTTAAGACCCGATCTAACGGCTCATTGAGTGAAGTCCATTGTATGTACGATATATTACAGCCCGTTTGTTTTAAAAATGTATTTCGGATGTTAATCCCTGTAGCTACATTATGTTCCTGAACTTACAGTAATAGTAAATAGGTGTGAGGCAGATTAATATACTTGCACTCACTAGTGGTTGCTGAATAATATGAGCAATACCTGATACTATCACTTTCGATTCCTGTGTAAAAATGTTTTCAGAACTATTGTCACATCGAACAAGGAACAGCAAGGCAAAGTGTTTCACCTCTGCTGAATCAACAAAACATCACTGTGAGTAGGATGTTCTTATCGTATACATTAGAACTTTACCTTAGCCTTTTGTCAAAAGCAGGCTTTGAACAATCTGCCGCTCCATCTACTCCATATGAAGTATCATGTAATAAAACGGTGTTTGGAATGAAATTTCGTTTGATAGTTCCTGAGTTTCGCTCAAAATTTGCATAGTCGCTCCAAATTTCCCGTACTTAGGTTCATTAGTTCTTTTACCTGCGTCCGGTTTGATCGTTAATCGGCAATTGTGCGTCCCGATTATCAGCTGTACACCCCAAGAATCACATCTGTAATAGCGAGTAAAATGTAAATGGTTTCAAGCTTGACGTCGTCATCCTACGTATTAGTTGAAAGGAAGGTGAGAAAAGTCGTCGAATAACCTTGAAAGTGCTTGTTTCGAACGTCAACTTAGACTATCTGCAATGGCAGTGTTGGCCACAGCGTAATGCTTTACAAGTGTTCCAGTTTACCTGGAGACTGGCACACATAACACTTCCGTCTAAAATTCAATGTTGTCATCATCGACAGAACCATCTGCAAGAATCAGCAAAAGGCTATCCAGTTGAGGAAATCAAGAAAGTAGGATTTTAGTCAAACTACAACGTTTACCTTGCGCATATGATTTTATGTGTTACCTGTGGATGGGCGACTTTGTCGTAGGGGACGATACTTCGTTACAAGAGACTAGATTCGATTGTAATCACACAGCTAATTAAGCGGATTTACAATTTTATCGGTCTTTTTCGGAACTTTGTTTGTGAGATACAAATACATACAAATAACCGCGGACGATAGGAGGGTAACTTCCGTTTGTTTATTGGCTAGAGCCTTTCAGAACACATCTCTGTTTTGTTTTAAGTAGTTCACTCTGACGAAGTTAAGCCGTTCGCAAGTGGTAGAATACACGTGACTGTTGAGTGTAGAACTTTGCATCTGGTAGGACTGCCCCCACTGAATCCTGGTCACTTCCGTCCATTGGGATGCATCAGTGAAAGTGGAAAACACTTCACTTAGTCGCAGGTCAAGAAAAGTTTACAAAGTACATGAATGGCTATTTCCTTCACTCATGGGAGCTGATGCGAAAGTAGTAGAAGCTTCAGCCATAGAGAAAATTTTTCAGTAGAATGAGAAACTACGAATGAGAGAGTATCGGCTTAAATACCACTAGACTTCAGCTGTATACATTGCGATAGCTAGCGTTATCTGATAGAAAACGTTGTAACTGTTTGGTGTGTGGAAACAGGACTGTCGGATTCAATTGAAAAGCTCGCAGTAAGTGAATGGCTTTACATTTTCAATTGTAAAATGCAACATTTAGAAAACTATTGATTGCACAGTCCAATATTTTGACAAATTAGTCAGTTGTCAACCATAAAAAAACCGGAAAATACAATTTGTATACCGTTTTTCCGTTAATGTCGTTAATGTCGTTAAAGGATCCTCAAACAAGACTTATTTGCATTTATGCGACTTGCGATTAAAACGAGTATAGCTTCATTTTAAACTCGTCATTAATACTGCATTTACGTCAATAACTTTTGGGAATTCATTAGACCCCCGTATAATTCAGCTGCATTTTCGGATTGTTGAAGAAATCACCGAAAAGCCACTGCACAGCAAACCATGACTTGCCCAGTAATTTTAGTGCTTTGCGCGAAGAAATTATGGTACGGTGTGTCAGAAAAGTCATACAAAAACCGACGAAATTTTTACCCAAAAATTTATGGAATGTGGACCTACATTTTGCCCCATTCGTGCAGCTTTGTGTCTCTTGCTTGTTTATAGTAGACAAGATTATCATGGTGTGGATTATTCAGTTCCATTGGGGGGAGAGTAAGTGTGATTTTAAAAACAAATCAAGAGTCAGAATTTTCAGTTGTGCCACTGTAGTCCTAGTTAATCTGACGGACTAAAAGCGGTACTCATGGAGATAGTACTATTTTCATCAGTATTATCACTGCCAATCAAGTAACCAGCACCGAATTATTCGGAAATATTCCATCCAGCTGACAAGCACCAAAATGGAAGAAATCGGAAGCGAACCGTCGGAGAGTTATCATTATTCTTGTAAAGCCAAAATAGTGCTACCGATTAGTAAAGTTAACTGTACAAGTGACGCTTCAACTTTATGGCGGAAAGTTTACCAGCAAATTGTGGTGATCTGAAGAATCTCTTTCGTCATCCGTCCAGCAGCTTGGCATACAGTTTGTGAGACGAACGATTATTCGAGCTGGGGCATACACAACAACCAAGCCCAAAATTATGACCAAACGACAAGGCAAACCCACTGCCAGATGGTTTTCGGTTTGAGCGTGCACCAAGCGCACAGTCCTTGCTTTTTTTCTATTAGTGCTTGGATGGAATGATTAGTGCATCAGAGGTCAAGTTATAAGATTACATAACTTCACAGGAGTTTGATGGGTGCGATAAGTTTTATGTGAACTGTAAACAAAAGCTAACATCCGGTGCCACACCTTCTCATAAGGTGCAACGAAAAGATTTACTAAAATCCCCTACCTGTTGCGTTGTTCATTACTGGCAAATTAGACTCAGACCAATGCGTATGGCAGTACACCGTTTTCTACCAGTTGGCGCTTAAGGGTTACTAGGTCGTAGCCTGCTTCCTACCTGGATTTGGGTAAAATTTACGTTCATATTACGAAAATTAACCCCTCGTGCACATGTAGCCATTTATTTTTGTCGGGCCAACCTCTCATCAGAAGTATGGATATTGTTTCCCTCTCCGTGTCTTCCCCCATCGGGACACGGCAGTACTGATTCAAGCACTCAGCAGGGGGATGAGGTTTGTTTTGCTTCGTACTGCAAAGGTCCATACAGCCTTGCTGACGATTGGCTGTTTGGCCACCTAATTTGTCTGGCCTTCACTGACCAGGTCGCTGAGACACCAATCTAGGTCTTGTCAAGGGGGCAGAAAAGCACACGAAAGAGACCGTAAATTCCAGGACGAGTCACACATGCCAGGTGACCTGACAACCAATCATCTCTCAAGCACGCCGTAAGTGTGACCTTAAATCTCGGACCTTATAAAGATGCGTCACTCACCGGTTCCGTCAAAAATTGTCACGTGGTTTTCTGGGAGCTGACAAGTAGTTTGCACGTTGCACGGTCTTTTTATCGCAAGGATTTACTGGACACCAACAAGGTAAGCGGTTCTACTCTGTCGGCTTTATCCGAAACCTAATGATAGTATATGTTCACCGTTGGTTTACTGTGATTGCGTGTACTACGATAGATATTCTGTAGTGGGTGGGATACGCTTTACTTTAATAGCTATATCACACAATTCCTGGTAGCCAATGGTATGAGCTAAATTAACCACTGGTCGAGGAGTACGCTATTTGAACCCCCCACTGGTGGTCCTTTAACTCTTCTATAGGTTGTATGTGCTGTTTTACTGTTTCTTTTTCCATGTAGACATATGTTAGGTATCTTTAAACAGGAAATACAAATACACTGGATATTTTGCATGTCCCACAGAACATCAGTGAATCAAGGCATGCAGTCATACACATTTGCCTTTTTTGCTAATCATACAAAGGTATGGGGACCTCTCGTACATTATCCTAGTCTCCAAAATCTTCCAAAATATCTGACCCAAACATCAGCGTACTGTTGCATTCATACTTTGGGCTGTGAGCACGAGTTTTCTTGAAAAACAAAATGAGCCACACAAGCATTTGCCTTTCTCCCCGTACCTGTTTCGTTGCCTTATCGGCTTGTAAACTGACCTTCAGGTCTTTGTGATCTTCGCTGGGGAGGCGTATGATTGGTCTGTTTGGTACTGTCAGTGGACATAATCAATGTATATCCATCAGGAAGGCACTGATAAACAAGTTACTTGCTTTGTGTCTGGTAGGTCACCGTGGTATGAGTGTTTTTTGTATGTCAGTCAGCCTTTGAACTCACGGTCAATACATTGCATAAACAAACTAGGTGTGGCTGCCAATGAGAAGGGATATTTACTGTCGAACTGTCATTGGTTTTCAACCCTGCTAGTCGTTTTTTTTCGCGAAAACCATTGTTTATCACTTTCACGTCAGATTGGGGTAATGTGTGGTAGTCACCTGTGTGGCCTATCAAAGATACAATGGCGCATGTACTTTGTGGGCGTGTGGCTGGTGAAACCGGATAAGTGTATGAAGGTCATGGGTCTTCGCACAGTATCTGGAGCGAATATATACAGCAACACTCAACAATGCCACCCAGTTTTCGAGATAGTAGATTCATAAGAGGTACGTTGGTTGCCATTTTTTAGGATGTACGTCGATAACTACTCAAATTAAAAAGCGAGTGAAACAGTCGTAGAAATCATGAGAACTTAATATGATTAGATCGTGAGATGTACGATGGATATTACTTTAGTTTAAAACCTGATATGTGACGAACACTTGCTGCTACCATATTTAGTGTAAAACATCCACTCATCACAATTATTACTTTGCTTTGAGTTCCTCGAATCTGCATCAGTAAGAAGTGGCAATTTAGGCCTTTAATTTTGTGACGCGAACAATCATTGAACCAGTATGGATAAAACATGTCTTCTACTGGTACTGAGTGGGAGCCATCCCAAATATCAACCCTAATAGTGTCTAACGCTATCTACCGGAGACAGCAACAAGAAACCAAATATTTTGCATGTAGTACGAGGCATCGTGTACTGTTTCTGGGGTGTGTTCACGTGCTCCCATGTGCCATTTGGAATCAAACGGACCTGAATTGTGTTGACATTCAAAAGCATTCGGATGCAATCGGCTGCGCAATAAAGAACCTATCCTTTATGTTGCTTTACAGAATGACGAGCTACAGATTAATTGATGAAGAAGCGAAATCCAGACGTTTGGAAACCATGATTGTTCTTCAGCTCACTGCGATCGCGGACGAACTGGATAGAGAATGGGCGAGAAAGCTACCGTACCAAGAGCGTAAAAGGTGCAGCTGTGGATGTTCTGCACCGCATTCATCGGGGCGGTATCTAAAACCTATTGGAAGGCAGGTGAGAACTTTTTACTTCTAGATCTTCTTATTAGGCTACGGCGTTTTGTGACAGTATTTTAAACCGAAATAGTGAGACGCTCTGCGGTAATCCTCTTAAGAAATAACACTTTGAGTGTTTTCCGTCTCCACTGAAGGGTGTTCCTTTTGAGTTTTTTTTTACCCAAGTGAGAGCTCCTCAAGGAAAGATATCAGACAGGTCATTATTACGTCTCTGTCAGCTTAAGGGGTTGTTCACAATTCTGAATGGACACCCTGTGCTGTTTCCACCATTCAAGAGAGTGCTTCCCAGAAATGTGCCTTCATGAACGAATCGAAATTAATTGGTCTGAAAACTGTTTGCATTACTGTAGACGGATGTTTCCAAGAGAGGAGACTTCAAGATCACACCTACTCACCCCAGTGGAGTGCTTATGACTTCCTGACCACAAAATTATTGCGGATTTTGTAAGCTAGTAATGCCGTCTGAGTGCATCCCAAGTGAGGATGACAGTAATAACATGCGCTGTTGCATCTTATATCGTTAGCAAGCTTCTATCCTGAATCTCAAGGCTTCAAACAGTCCAAGGAGCCCCTTACACAGCCTTTCGTTTCATTCCAACTTGTGGGGTAGGATAGGGCTTTGCATGTGCGTCCGAGTTCCAGTGTATCTGAATTAGAACTGAAAACTGGTGATGCAGACAACGTCAATATCAACTGCTTAGTAAAAATCATTAAGTAAGGACGAACAAAATAACCGATGCAGCAGATGGTCATTGGTAAACCAACCATATCAATTAGATTGACAGACCGTGCGCGTCTAGTTTACAGACTTCACGTGAGGGTGTGAGCAAGGCCAACCATTAAAATTTTGCTTCGATACCAGCCTCAAATGAGCCAAAGGTAGTTCTGCTCTACAACAGCGATGACTAAAAAAGGACAAATGGGCTCACTAGCCTGCATTAACTAATCATTGTGTGACGGACACCGTTTGCGGCAAACCCATCCACTTGATACCGCAATCTTTTGTTTTTATAATTTGTTTACTAGGAGGCCAATGAAACCCTCAGCCCTCGGCTACTTTTGCCCTCAGGCAATGGGTGACATCCTAAAATACTCCCAAGCGTTTAACACACATTTAGGTAGTAAGCTAATGTACAGCGTATTGTTCCTGTCCAACCGTAAAATTGACAAAATCAAACAGCAGCAGATTCGTTCCCACCCCACAGGTTAATTATGTACAGGGTGACTGTTTGAACCAAGTATCACTCACATTATCCCAAAATTACTTTCACTTAACTTGTTTTTAGCATTAGGTGATTAGCACCTTGGGAAATGGCAGTCGGGCTCTGCTTACTGAACTCTGGGTGAACGAGTGACTAAATAACTAAATGAATAAATAAAGCAAATAAATAAATAAATAAATAAACGAACAACTAGGTGAATAAATAAATAAATACCTGAACAAGTAAATAAACAAACAGGTAAATAAGTAAATGAATAACATCGGAATAGATTCACTCTGGGGGGACAACTGTGGACCACAAATGCAGCATGTGGTCATTCCTGAAATCAATCCATCCGGTTGCTCATGCTTGCTATCAGTTTTCACCCACTGCAGATCCCAAGAACAAGCGACGCAGATTGTGGCCTATGTTAAAGTCTGGTAATTTACAGATCCCCCGAGGATCGCGATTAGTGCGCACAAAATTTCAGCTCAACTGCTGATCTCAGAAATCCCGGTGAAGCAACAGAATAGTTCTACTAGCTGGAACCAGCTAAATGGTTTACGAGTTTAGTGGACTGACTGAAAAAATAGTTGCTCCCAAACTGGGCATTTTTTCGTATTTGACAAAGGACCTTGATTGAATAAGCTAATTATAATACTGCTGCCTTGATATTAGCACCAGTATATTGTATGTAATTTCGCACGCCACCTTAACCCGCGTTCACGTAGCGAATAAACGGCCGCTCTTGCAATCATCCTGGGAAATTCAGTTAGAGGGTGTGCGTGTGCAGGTCTAGGACCACGCATGACTCATCTGCTGCTTCTTCGAGGTCAGTAGAAGGTCGTTCGAGCGCTAGAATTCAAAGCTGTGACTCGTCCTGATGTGTGTGTGTGTGTGTGTTGGTGTGATCGTGTGTGCAGCAAGTTGTGGAATTGTTAGTGCTTTGGAATGGTGTTCACCCCTCCCCTGCCACATCGGCTTAGCGAAGGTCTGTGTATGTGTGTTCCGTTCGGTGGTCACGATGACTGCCAAAGAGGAGGGCTCATTCGGCCAGTTAGGTCGAACATGCGGGTAGTCTCTATCGAATTCGAGCAGGAAACGATGTTATTAATTGCTCTGCTGATTCTTCTGAATTTCCTCGCTTTGTTAAGACATGCACAAGCACCTTATCAAATCTACCAGTTCGAGATGAAGTAGGGTCGAGCTTGATAAGTTTGCTCTTAGTCAAGCATACATACTGAAGAGATATTCAAGTCCAAAATCTCTGAGTTTTGATTTGAAATGGAAACAGATACATAAATTAAAACGCACAAGAAATAACTCAGCCGTCGATTGAGCTTGCAGTTGGGGACATAATTACAAGTGACTAAGACAGCGTAACTACGCTCTCCTTCAACAAGAAAGTTGGAAAACAACAGAAAGAAAGGTGGCTCGGATCTACGGGGATCATAGATGCTTCGTACTCGAGAAAATCGCTTTGTACAAACGAATCGTTTAAGTTATACCCTGGTGAGCTTGATTAGTCCGTGGAAGTTTCCAACACAACTGTAGTCATCAGGCGTTGATTTCGTCTGTTTTCATCACATGAACAAATTTCCCAAACTGGAATCAAATAAAATTGGTTGTTCACGTAGTACCCGAGGGTCCTATGGAGTGATAGTATTCGGTTGTCCCAAACCTGATCCTACAAAGGTGCTTTTGATCGTTCTTGCAGTTTGGTGGCAAATATTTTGTGTCTTGAATGAAGTTCATGTCTCTGCTACGTGGAGAGAGATTTCATTTGTTCTCGTCAGTTGTATCTGAAGTAAACCCAACCGTCTGGAAAGCAATGTTGTTATTTCCACATTTCCTTGAAAAAAATACATTGAAATGTCTCGAATCTCGGCCTGTATGTAGCACACTGTAAACGAGGGGTTCAGCCGGGATTCACTTGAGTCTTCCGTTAAAAGCAAACTAGTGTGCAAATGAGCGTGTCTCGCGGTTCACTCACATTACTCATTCGATGGAGGCTTAAGGCACAGCAAACTCGCTGAGGGAAATTCCTAATGACCTTATGCGACCGTGAACTCTTGCACAGTTGTTCTGCAACCCGTCCGGCTACTTTGTAACCCGAAGATAGGTTGATTTTGCGACAGGGATTGAGATTCAGCAAGTCGCCGGACAAATGATCTCTGTTAATCTGCCACTAAGCAGCCAAATAGGCCGATTCTTCTGGTAAGCTGTCACTCTAATTGTCATTCGTTCGTGTTCTATTGGTGAGGGTATGCGATACAATTATCACTACTGCCGTGAGCACTTTATAATTTCAGATACCTTCAATTTCATTTGATTTAAAAATGCACTTAGGCACAGTATCTACTCACGTCACGTTTTAATGTATTTTCTTTAAATATCTGCATGATTTAGCAGCATTTTTTGGTCGACTCACGTATTACCAACTTTTTCTCAAACCATCACTCCAGGTGTCCGATCTCCGGCCTTCCGAATACAGTGTGCGAGGAACGTTATTTGTCGGTTTAAGTCTGTTTATCGGATGTGTTGTCCTTAAAAGGACAGTTGGAGGGTTTTGGTGATCTTAGTTCACATAATGGCATCAGTTTCAAACTTGCGGATGAAAGCTCCCGTTTGAGTTTGCGCATTCAACAACAGAATTACTGTGAACACAAGGACGGTTGAATTGGAGCGATCCAAAATCTCTTGAAGCGTCCACGAAGACTACGTGTCCGGTGGAAACGAAGTTACCATCATGAAAACTGAAATCTTCTACTGGAGAGCATCCATCAATTGGATGAAGCCTGGATAACCAGCTGCCAAGTGTCAAAGATGAAACAGATCCCAACCGGAGCTACAAGTGTCTGCCATTTGTTCATATGTTACAGATTACACACGCTGTATTATTACTTCCTATCGCTGAAATATTTTTCTATAAAAATGCATTGAGCACCTTTTGCTTGACGTACTGTGAACACTTGAATATATTTTCTCGACACCTCATTGCGCAGACGAAACACATCGCGTGATAAACTGTAACAACCCCATCGTCTTTTCGAATAGCTTTCAGGTTCTGAACGGAGTACGTGTTCTTCTGCACAGTGACGGTACAACGAAGTTGGGTAAAAACCTTGGATGTGCATTTTTCGTCTTCTAAAACCAATGGGCACATTTTCGACCGTGAGTGAATGTTTCCACGTACACAATGTCAGGCTTGGAGCACTTAGCACTACGGACTACGCACAAGCACCTGGTGGTCTAGCCATTATTGACTGGTAGCTCTGGCTTTACCACAATCGAAGTATTTGTGAATTTCTTCAACTGCTTGTCAACTCTGACGTTATGCCCACCGCTTCAAGTTCGTGAAGCTCGTTTGAGGTCACCCCCGTTTCGTCAAACTTACTTAACAATTTAGCGTCAAGTTTGTGATCATGGACACCGAGAAAGACAAGTCGCGGGTGTGGCTGAAAGTGTGGTGCGTAAAGCAGTACGATGCCCAAAACAATCGGGAAGCATTGAGGTCAATACGTCTGAGCAACATCGGCTTGCCGTTACAACACCCGAAAGTACATAAACCCGGTGTACCTCTCAGGACCATTTTCGACTTGTTTAATTATCCCTGCATTGCTTTGCCTCGTTAGCGCGTCATAATCAGGCAGAAGTTCCGCCACTTTCGGAGTTGTCAACCGTCTCAGATAGTTGAAGACTGATGAACATCGGATGGTCTCCCCCGATGGCATACCCTTATTCACTGAGGTACCGCTCATGGGAGCAATAGATTTTGACTTGAATGAGTGTAGTGGGGAAGATAATGGCAACTGTTTTCTGGTACTCTTTACTTACAACATTCAGTTTAGTTTCAGTAACGAAATTTATGGGCAGAAATTCAAGGTTGAGATGGGATCGTTTTTTAGTTTCCTGTTGGCTGAACTTTTTATTGGCAAACTGGAAACTCAACAACTGGACATTAACTGGGCGGTCTATGCTTTATATTTGCCATGTAAGCGATTTCCCTGTGCCTGCCAATGGTAATAGCAGTAAAACAGATGTGTTGAAGAGTTTCGGTTTACTCCGTATGTATATCCGTTTCACAGTTGTATCAGAACAACACACTGCCGTCAAGCGCAACGGATATTTAGGTAGACAAAGAAAACGACACCAGTCATTTACCGGTTAATTGCGAACAGATCGTGACTGGTAGGATTTGGACCATCCTCGATTTCAGAGGTGGATGGAAATTAAGATACGTGCCCTGCAAACCTGCGTTCAAAAAAGACATCCGACAACTTGTCTGACATCGGCGTCACTCGTTTAACTCCATTAGTAATTGGCGCGTCTACTGCTCCTCTTTTCTGAATAACTGACTGTAAATTTCATAGAAGCGTTGCGTGAGATTTCCGGCAACTGGTATTATCGATATCATAAAATTTTGTGGCGAATTGGCCAAAGGACCAATTACATGAAGTCTATGGTAGCAGTAACTCTGTGACTGCTGGTCTTGATGGGCATAAATCAATACAAACAGCAGGTAGTGACGAAAAACCTGCTCTCAGTTTGTCCACTGTCGGACGAGTGTTAATGCGGGTGAGTCGGAAGGTCTTGTAAGCCGGAGCATCTCTTAACCCTGTGGACAATGCAGAACTCGAGGCTGTTTCCTTTCTGAAATTATCGGTTCGCATCCCATCTAGACTATGCTTTCTGGTCTGGTCCTTGTGACCAGACAGACAAGTGACTGATTGCAGCTGTCACCAGTCTAGTAGCCATGTCGACTGTACGTGTCATGTGCCTTCGATTGTGCTTGTGTGTGCATCTGGCGAAATGCCACGGCCTGTGACCTGTCGCTCGTCCACATAGTGTAGTTGGCAAGAGGCACATGACGGCAAACACCAAGGGAGGATAAAAGAAAAACAGACGCAGACTGGGTGATGGGGTGTGACCACGGTTGTCCAGTGATAAACTTTCACTATTTCAAGTAGGGTGGCAACTAGAAATGCCTTCATATTACGTCATGATTATGTGTCTTCCTGCCTGTGTCCGCTGAACGCGCAGGAGTATACGTGCTACTCCTGTCCTCCGCCACAGTTAGCCTTGTGATGGCGATTCATCTGATAATCACCCGACCTGTAGTAGTTATTCACGCCAGCTGAACTGGACGAAAAGATGAAAATGTCGGGGCTCGCCTGGGTTTCAGAGGTTAATCAGGGTTAGCTGCAGGATAACGAACTAAGCAAAGAAATAACAAGGAGCATCTAGGGTTTAGGGACAATTTCTGGATTCTGCAACAGATTATCATTAAAATCTTCATGGGAATGGGTGACATCTTGAGAAAGCGATCAAGGAATAGTAACCAGGTTGGCGCAAGGTTAGAGACCTCTCTCGAAGATACTGTGGGATTCCATGTGGTAGATTTTCCTTGCCCGCAGACCTCACTCACTAAAGTGCGTGAATTAGCAAGTGGATGAACTTATGTTGTCAAAGTGCTGGCGTGAATTTGTATCCTGGTGACATTGCGCCGGGGAAATGCACATTCTATCGTTCGGCTGATTGCCTGACCCATAATCAGCAAACCAGGTAAAATTACGTGCGTGTGTTTAGAGGATAGAACTGACGTATCAGGTTTGTTTTACATTGACCTTTGTGAGCGGACATCACTGTGCCAGCTACTCCAGGCTCAAGGTACAAACTGCATTCGCTTCAGAATGCGTGTACATTAGGGGATCTGCAACGCGATAAATCAGAGCGATGCTCAGTCAGTACGCGAGGAAGTTGACAGTGAACAGACTGATGCTAGTATTCATCTCATTCCCCAGCTCCACCAGTTATCATACACATGGAGAATTGTTAAAGATGTGATCCCGATTAAGTCAAGAAACTGATCATGTTTTTCGTATCCTTTTTCTACAAAATAGAGTAAAATGGTCATTTGAAAAAACTATTATACTTTCAAAGCAACCAGACGCATGAAAGCTTCCGAAAAAAATCATTACAAAATTTAAGCTGTTTTTTTTAGGACTTTCAACCAGCGGATTAAATTTAACCACACTTTGGGATTGCGTGAAACATTCTGATTGTGCCGAGTATTTTCCTGCATAGTTGTCCTTTGGTCTGTGCAGAAAATGAACAAACTTTACGACAACCAGTGAAACTTCTTAGAAGGTTCAATCAGTGAAACAGGTACAGTGATAGTTCTGGGGCTCGACTTTCCTTCCAAAAAGTGTTTCTCATCAAATTTCTATCTCAGAAATTGTTGTATTATAAACCATACAGCCCAAATTCAGCTGTTTATATCACAAATCCATCCCTTCTGCCTGAATTTATATCTAACAGTATGATGAAGTTTCTTTGTGTTCTGATTTTCATAAATATCTCAATAAAAATAGTTGTCCCACGACTCCTCAACGTGGTCTGTGCGGAATTCACTTCGAATAATTGATTCATTTGGTAAAGGAAACTACTCACAAGGCTGCTGAAAACTCGTCGACCTTGTGAGTATTTTCCTTTATGAAAATATATTGCGATGTCTGGAATATCGTACCAACTGGAACATGAAGCGGCCTCTGTGCAGCATATTCAGTTGAAGAATATCATAAACGAGAGATCCAGTTGAGTTTCCCGTGAAAACCAAATTGATTTGGAAATGAGTTTGTTTGTTGATTCATTTGGTATTTTAAAATTATTTCACACATGGTGGCCGGTACGCTAATGCTAGTGTTGAGGCTAGAATCCCTGAAACTTCATCCGTCTCAACTAACCACTTTTTACGGTTTAGCACGGAAATTATGTCTGTAATTCTGCGAGGATTTGAAAAGTTTATCTCCTTATCCTACAACAGTATTTTTCCCTTGTCTGTTTAATGATTTTACATCACACAGTTGCGAAGTGTGATATCCGTTGATAAGTAAAGCAGCTGGATCTTACCAAAAAGTAAACCTTGCAACTGCATAGTAACGGACAAGTTTTGTGTTCGGCTAAGAACACAAATGAAATACGCACATAACAATTTAACAACTGTTATCCCCCATTACTTTGAAAAAAAAGAAGCGCATTATTCTCAGCAAATTGCCGAAATACTTTGAAGCTGGTTACTATTTTACCTTTTAAGTGATGTTTTATGGCAAACAAGAAGAAAGTCATTAACGTTTTGACCAGTGCTGTAACGCGAATCGAACAGCGAAGCACACCGCACGACTAATTTCCCCTTAATTCAGTGTGTAATCCAGAACAGACGACGGCATTACAAAAAGGCGGACCAAGGTAACTTAGAATTTTCCATGCGATAACCAAATGTCTCACCCATTCAGTTATCAGTCGTTATCAGTGTCACAATGAGGGGGTTAAAATAACAGACGTATATTGCTGCATACAGTGGTGGACACGAAATTCCCCCCTGTTGCTGAAGAAACACCCGGTAACCTTTATCCATTTCTTAAACAAATAATGGTATGTGTTGGATAGAACACTTAGTGATGTCTAACTGGAATAAGCGGCCGCCGTCGGTGAAAGTTGTGCAACCGGGAGAACAAGGGTTGCACCATTCCCCATTATTTACTGCCGTACTCTGCAATCCAACTTTTAGGCTACATAAAAGTTTAACAGAATTAAGCTAGAAATCCCTGGTGATCAAATATGTCGCCGTTGTTGATTGTTCGTCGACCAAAGCCTGAAAGTTCATCGAATTATGGCGGCATGCTACGACGATGTTCTTCCGTTTGCTGAAAAGTCTAGACCTTTTAGCATAGATTGGCTTCATTTACAGGAGGAAATCCTCATTGAAAGTTGTACGTTCTGTTAAAAAGATACACTTCGACATCTAGAGTATGGTATCGACTGAAACCTCAGGCGACCCTTGTGCAATACATTTAGTTGAAAGGTATCATAAATGAGAGATTCAGCTGGGATGCAGCTGAGTCTCTGGCCAACACCAATGCAATTTGCAAATGAATATAGGTCGCCAAGTTTTGTACTTCATAGTGAAGTGCATAGACAACCAATAATGTTCGCTTGGTTCTCACGTCCCTGGTTGCTCAATGGCCGCTCTTCGGTAAAGGGGTGTGCATATAAAGTTGGATAATGCGCACCGGAAGTCAGTCTCTTTGAGTACCACTATTACTATTATTTATTATTATTATTATTATTATTATTATTATTATTATTATGGCGATAAGCTGAAGTAAAACTCCCCCGCTGGATATTCCGAGACGTTAATGATCACCCTGAGTGATTTTCGCCAAGCGTTTTACTGAAATGCACTCAAAGAATTGCGGCTTAAGATTACACTCTTTCTTGGAAAACCGAAACCCTGGAATTTATGTCTGTGGTTGCAAACAGGACGACGAATTAAAAAGGGATGTGGTGCCACTGAATTGTTGATTTTGCGCTTCCGAAAACCCTGGATGCCAGTCTTCAACCACTAAAAAGCTCTTTACGTGACAATGTTAGTGAACAAGCTAAACGGACTTGGTTTCCGTTTGACTGAAAGGATACCTGTCACCTCTCCGGGCTGTTTTCGGACACAGAGAAAGGACCTGCCTTCCTTAGAAAAATTACAGGCAACAGATGCATTGACAAATGTTGGCGGCTAATTCGGCAAAATGACCTCAACAAAATACAACCAGCGGTTTCACTGATGAGGTTAATAAGCGATATCCTTTTGATGTACTGTGTGTAAAAACAATTACAATAACAATAAAAAAATCAGAGGAAGCTTGGTGGGACCGTTGATGACAAGTATAACTTGATTTGTGAAAGCTACTAGAATCAAGTTGTGTTTTGAAAAAAAACTATTTGTTTCCCATTACACAATCTAACCAGAAGCTATCGCGCTTTGTGTATGCGTGGACGAAGAACTGATCAGCAGCAGTAAGCGTTTGCCGACATGTGCGTGTGAACACGAACATTAATGATCGGAACACGATAGGAGCTAAGTGCGCAACAATGACTTCTTTGGAGTTACACTGGCACACAAAAATGCGTAAATTAAAATATCGACAGTTATTCTACATGTGGATTCATGCGACAGAATGGAATATATAATCATATTACTTCTACCTTGTGAATATACACGGCCGAAAAAACGGGCTGCTACGACCGCAACAGTAAAATGCTTATACAGCACACTGCTGTTTTGTTCTCAGTTCCAGTAGCCTCTGTAAATTATTCAGAAGGCCTTCATACAGCGGATAATCAAAGGTCAGTCCGCCCGGGCTGTATGTTGTCCGGCACACCCTACCATCTACCTGAGGAAGAATGCATGTTTTGCTGTGAGTTCAACCGGTGACCGATAAACTTGTTCAGACTGTGAATCCGGCCAAGTCTGTTAGGCTAAACCAAAGCTTCAGAATAGTTCGTACAGGCTGTAGATAAAGTTTACACTCGCTCTGATCGAAAACAGAGATGAAAAACGTAGTACCACACAGCTAATATAACAGTTAACATAGTTAATCTTAGTGGAAGAAGCTGGAGTCCTGTACAAGGTATGGCAACCAATATACACGATCCGAAAAAGTAAGCAGTTTCCGTAGAGACGGTTCAGACCACGGCTTACTGAGGATGCAGATGACGGATAGATCTGTCTTTCAAGCCAATTAAAACACGGACAAACTGAGGAAGCAATAAGTAAATTCCACTGAGAAATTACAAAACGTGTTAAGACCTAACTGTGGATAATTCGAATCTGTTTTCAGCTCTAGAAATGCTTTTTTTTGCCGAAATTTAGAATCAGATACTTTGCGGCATATGTAAACTAACTTGGAGCCCAAATTAGTAGGAAATGAAATGTGCTCACCTGACTGAAACCGCTGAACCCGTGTGTGGCGCGGACAGAATCAGTTCAGGAGGGTCAAGCTGATATGAATGTGTGTGGCTCATCTAAATTTGATAATCTACGGCTAATCGATACTGAAGGGGGCGTGCACCTTGGAATGGATGAGGCGTTCCATTCAAGCTGCTTCTAAACCACAAATTATGGATAAGACTCTACCGTTAGAGCATGTGGATTCGACTGATCACTGTTTCATTCGACTTGCATATACTTTCTCATCCCCTTTAGATTAACTGGTCTGCCAATGTTTTCAGACAGCGAGTGCCTCTGCAATTAATACAGTTCAAGTAGGCGAAGATATGTTACCAACCGGTTCTCAAAATGTGTATATGGACTATTTAATCGCGACTTGGATAGGGGGTTGCACGCCCTGGATAGGAACAGGTAAAATACAGAAGCACCGAACGTTAAAGCGAGCCATGCAATTTAAGATAACATACAGGGAATGAGAAATCACATCCGTTTTGATCGAAGGCCGTGGATTTTGTGTGCATTTGCTTAAAATCGCAAAACAATGCTCCTGGCAGAACTGAGGATATTTTGCGTGTTCATCAGTACCGCTTACAAATTTTCGTGTGACACTTTTCTCAATGTTATTTTTCACTGGAGCCAGTGGGACAAAGTTTCCGTACTATTTTGAATGGACTAATTGTGCAGCATGTATTCACCCACGAGCAAGTGGTAACGCGCTGGACTAACTTCCATACAGTTCCCCGGCGCGATAGCCCCAATGAGACTACCGTCAATTCCTAGGAACACCGAAACGCAGTGAATAATGATATCTATCTCTTTTGGAACGGCTGTCTGTTCGCTGGAAGTGAGGGATGTATGTAACTGTTATCCTATCCCACCTCTTTCATCCTTACACACATCCTATCTATCGACTTACATGCCAGATACGGATTATCGTCATTTGATCCCATCAGGTTCACCTTAAAGTTCCTTCAGTGCTTGGAGCTGGACAGAAAATTGTTTCCTCTGCTCTTAAGGAAAATAATGTGTGCGTTGTTAGCGCAATAGGCTGTCGGTGGCTGTAACTCATAGGCCAGTAATAAAAATGGAAGAACTTGACCATGATGTTTCATGGGTCGTGATTCCAAACTGGCTCTTTTTTGTGAGTATTCTGTGACATTTTTCCTCGCACATCAAATTATTGCTAGGCAAGAATGAAGTTTACGGCTATGAATATATGACACCCGCCCATCATACACATTCCAGCTGTCCTGATTTCAATGATACGGGCCGACAAGTGATTTGCGTGACTGATTACTCATTTCAGCTGAATATTACAGGTTGAGTTGTGCTCTTTGCGACTAGCCCCTCATCAACTATTTATCAGATTAAAAAGTGGACACCTGTGTGACTGAACGATGAAAACATGTGCTATTCTTCTTGGACAGGGCAGACCTTGGGAGCAGGATTGAATGAATCGTGTCATCCGAGGGCACTGACCAATACGCAAGGAAGTTTGGAAAAAACGAGTTTGTGAAGACTGATGAGAATTGTCTCTGGGGTGTAGACAGTCCATCGATCATTATACCGTGACGGTATCTAACCGGATAACGGGTGTCCTCCTTGGAATGAATTTCAAGGATAAAACAAACTGATTGACAATAAGGACCCGTTGTCACAGTCCTCCTAATGTCACCAGTTTTTATATCGGTGCAAAATCGAAAACAGCCTTGACAACTGTAGATGGCGCCAGAAGTATCTGTGTGAGGGAGTATTTCACTCGAAAATACATGTGATTGCTGGACAGAGCAATTTAGTCGGTAGGCAAAACAGAATAATTTAGCATAACTTTCGGATGAGTAGTTGGTTGAACGTAGTTGTTCGGGGTCTCACTGTAACTATTTGAGCGTGGGAACGGGTTCGTTTTTAGTTACTACCAGGGAGAATCCGAAAAAACTCTACCATCGAGATTGTTTGACAAATTTTCTGTTTTGAAGCCCACTTTCCCACAACTGGATGGTTAGTATGGGTGAAAGCGAAAATTTCATGTTCCCGGTTTAAGCTGTTGGTCTCGTGATTGTGCTGCGAGCCAACCTTGAAACAGTTAAACCGTCCGAATCAATTCTGACTAGACAGGGTAGGGAATTTTAAATTCGGTTAACTTACCCACTAGGAATGCCTGCTCATCAGATGGCGAAACCAAGCAAAATTACCAGACCACTGTAATAAGCTTCGTGCTGCTAATCTTCCAAGTGCTGTCAGTTGTAGCTTGAGCGTATAGAATGGCGTCTGTCAGAACAAAATCAAACGGTTCGACTTGTGCGTACTGCTCCACAATGTTTGCCAAACGTTCTTATGCAACGCTTTTCTGAACGAAATCTGATAGGCTGCAAACAACCGACGTTACAGTTCAAAACGCTTAGTAGAAACCACTTGTGGAAAGTCATTGGGCAGGTACCTGATAGAAACGTGTACGGGCATTTCATGGTTTGCCACAATAGGTGACGTATGAGTTAATCTTTTGTTAGTGAGTGTCGGACCAACAGGGAGCCATGTGGTGAGTAACCAAAGTGAATTACTTCAAGTTACGTACTCTACAATAAGATATTTTATCTACCGTGTAACATTAATTGAATAACATTCACCTTGTTACATGTCTATGACTCATTGAAACTCAAAATGAGACAAGTAACAACACCAATCCGTGCAACAATTTAGACGGAAATTCTCGCGATTTGATTTTTGTATCCTTTTTATATACGTATCATTATACATGGAGTGCCAGATTTTACCTATACATCTCAAGACTTCACAGTACTTGACTTTCACGCGTCACTCAGCTTGGCTTCCCTCGAATACACAAATTGTTCTGTAATTCTTCCAATTAACACAAAGGTAATATACATATCTTTTGCAAATTGTCTTGAACTGGATGGGACTGGAAAGTGTGTATCGACCGGGGTACTTGATAGGACTTATATGCGTCCGAGTCCCCGAATCTGGTTACGTTCCAAGTCGAACTGCCCAGGATGAAATGTCCAGGGTCGAATTTCATGTCGGCTGGAATTTGTGGATACCTTTGGTGCCAACAAGCAAATTTGTATTTTTGTTGGTCATTTATTCTTGCTTAGCTAGTAAGTTTTACCGGGTAGGACAAACTAACGTGGCTCCGGTTTTGCTGACAGCTATCCGCACCTATACTCTTAGTTTGCCAAAGTTTTTTGTATAAAGTCTTCATTTCCTGTCGACTGTACACAGTTTTGCATTGCTTAGCTGTTTAGCATGACACTGTTACTAAATTTTCCACTTTAACTTCGGTTAGCACATTAACCATGCGTGTTGTAACTTCATCACACCTTGGGACATCTTGTTAGGTAGTTGGAAAATCGTTCACTGAGGTATGCGCAAACTGCCCAATATTGGTTTGCTCCGCAGCTGCAGCGTAACACTTGTTTGTCTACTGATGACAGTTACATCCTATCGCCATGGTTGCAAGGATATTGTTTATGTTGCACGCATGCTGTTAAGACCGAAATCAAAGTAAACATGTACTCTCTCTGATTCCGGTAGGTGTTGTTGCGTTAAACAATCTGCCTAGTGTAACTTTGTTCAAGGCACTGGAGAATCATGGACGCCTTCACTTCAGTACCCATACAGGACACTGGGCACAGTAATGGATACGACACTTGCTTCACACGACTGTCACATTATGAGAAACAACTTTGAGTTCTCAATCAACCGGAAAAAGTTTGGAACTGATTGAGAAGTCATCGTCTCAGAGGGGCTTGACCTGACGAAACATTTGTACACAGTTAAAAAACTACCGATTTTTTACCAAGCCCTTCTGGAACTTTGAGTTCTGAATGCGTGGTTTGTCAGATCACGACCGCAGCACTTGAATGTCGATAATTTCGGTTTCCACTAGCCACAGACTCGTCTGGTGTCAAAACTAAACATGCAAAATCCATGTATTGATTGTAAATTTCACGTTAAATGAAAAACGGTGTACGTATCCTAATTCTATCTCTTCGTCAAACCAGCAGGAAGCTTTGGAGCGAATCTCAAAGTTGCTAAACTTCGCCGAAGTTTGGTTGACCCTGGGCTACAAACACAGGAGTGACGCAATCGTTAATGTACTCAGGCCGCAAATGATGCCCAAAATTGGTTACAGTCTATGCTGTTTTATTTTTCACTCAGAACCGGAAAAGTAAATATTCACTTGTACAGCATCTTGGACAGTTCTTGTAAAAAAACAATAACGAGATATTATGTCGTCCTACACCTTATAGGAAACTTTGTGGTCCGTTAATTGAAGATAAAGCTGGAACACCTATTAGCCCAGAACTTAGGAACAGTGGGGTGCAAATATTCCAAAAATTGATACACCCAAGTGGTTTCTGTATATGTATCATGTTATCCGTCATATTGGAGTGATTCTTTATGCTGTATCATAACATACTACTTAATCGAATAGTTGCGTTTGTATCTTATCTCGCTGGCCCTATTGTTACCATCCAAATACACGTTATCCTGTTGAGTTGAGCCAATCAAACAAGCCTTTTGGGAAACTGCAATGAAACAAATTTTTCTCGTATGTACTTTAGACAGCTTCGTCCTAAGTTTCTGAATGGATTCCGCCTTGCAGTGAAAGATAAAACCATACCATGACTGCGTTTTTCGAAATCGCCTTCTTGATTATCACAACAAATATTTACTTTTCTCACTTAAAATTACCCCGTCAAAAGTTTTCCAAGTATAATTTATGCGGGTATCAAGTATTGGACGACATTCGGATAGATTCACAAATTATTGTTCAGTTCTTTTAGCTTTACCCATTGAAGTGTGGCGCATTATTTATTTTTGTGTATTTTTCTTAGCGTATTTAGTACACTGTTCACAGAAAACAACACCATGAAGTTATACAATGAGCCACGTGTGATACCAAGTGTCCATGTCTGCAGTTTACGCAACGGAAGGTGGAAATCGCGGGGCTGCTGCCTGTGTTGTGAATAACCGACTACGAGTATCGGTTTCCAAGTGTATGCGGATGTTTTCAATTGGACCACTAGCCTATTTTCAGAATAAACTTTTCCAACCCCATGTCACTATCGTGCCTATTTCGAACCAAACACCAGAAGTGCCAACTTTATAGATGGTCCTAAATATTGCGATTGGTCGATTTTTTATGTGATTTTGAGGATGATATTGAGGGTTAAAAAGGATGGAATTAAATGTTAGCCAAAGCAAACTCTAAAATACGTCTAGAGGGAGCACCAATAAAGGTTATTTCAGTTAAGTTTACATTTGACTTGATCAGCTGATTTTGGAGGGTTATTTACAGAAACGCCAAATTTCTGCGCAATCGACACAAATCACCGAATCGGTCCGGTATGATATATTGACATCTGAGGCGATGCATGTTAAGCCAAGTTAGCTACATCCCTATAGCCCGAAACTTCATTTAAAAGCTTTAACCCTGAAACGGCCAAAGGACCATTCCCCCTAAAACAACCCATACTGGGAAACCATAATGATTATCCATTTAACTAACTAGGTGCCCAAGTATACCTCCCGATCCGACTAGTTGTGCAGGTTACTCTATTCATATGTGTACGTATCTGGTGAAGTGGTATCACAATTTGCTATGTGTCACCACAGGTGTTCTTCAGATAACTGCAGAACAGATTGCCTTGGAAAATAAGGGAAGCCGGGAACGCCGGTTTCGCCACACAATCATAATTGCATAGAGGGAGTGTGTTGTACCCAGAATCATGTATGATCCTCTCTCGTACATCTTGTTACAACTGTCAAGAGGTGAGTGGTAGGTATTTATCGGGCTCTGATTTTTGTTTCCCAAAGCTCTGGGACAGCAGGGTGTGATAGCGATTGTTTGTTGTACCTGAACCTGTCCTCGGAAGAAAGTAGGGCGACCAACCGAAACGAATATGCAGAGGGTTGGCGAATGAAATGTTGATATTCCTGTAAAGACAGTCTTGTAACATCAAGCCCACCTGCAGGCACTGTCTCCTGCGTCTTGAAAGCTAAGCTTAAAGGTAGTTTTCCAACGCCCATACAGCCGATAAAGCACAGGCCAAGTTCACAATACCACTCTGTGCTTTTTTTGTGAGACAGTTTCCCAATCAGCAGCCTGACCTTGGTCTGCGGATAAAGCGTATGCATTCTACATGTCTTCAGTACAACCATTGGTAGTTTGTTGCTGTGCCACTTGATTGCTGTACGTGAAAGATAAAAGTGGATGAAAATAATAGTGGCCACGCCGAACCATACCTGAGCAGCTCCGTGTCGTGCACTGTAACATTTGTTTTGCTTCCTAGCTGAGCTAGTAGACTCACTGACGTAAATTAGGCGTCAGATTTTAGCAATTGAGTTTATATGGGAATAGGCATCATGTTGCCACGCATGGTATGAATGATGCGTGTACGTTACAGTAATATATTAGGAAATCTGTTCGGGGGTCATCCTCTCCGCTGCTGCCCCCACCTTCAAAGCTGCTCTTACTACGCAACCTACAACCGTTCAGCTGTCAAACGAGCTGACTGGATTTTATTGATCGCACCATTGTGTTGCGAGAACAGGTCCGGGTAAAACACGTAGTTGTCACAGTGTTATGGGGAAAAGGTTGTCGGAATCCAATGAGGATCTGCTTTATGTGACGTGGCATTTGTTACTAGGTTTACGGGAGCTGATCATACGGTGTATGACTTTAGATATTACAAAATATGGAGATGAAAATGGTAAAAGTTTTTTTGTTCGAAACTGAACGATCGGGGGTCTACTGATTTAAATTGTTCAAGACACTGAATGTTTAATAGGACAACTTCGCCTCAGTCCAACAGGTGAACTGGATGTTGTTTGCTGTCCGGCAAGGAGAACCTACTGGTCAACAGCTCCTAGTAGCCTTGGTTACTACCAAGCAAGTGAACGCATCCATAAATTGTCCGCAATTTTCCAACTCCGCCTCCTTTCAGTTCAACCACTGATGCTTGAACGTTTTTTCTGTTAGGACACAGCTAGATGGGTGCACCACCCATGGATAGCTTAAACTACCAGAGAACGACTCATATCCATTCAAGCGTGCTGGTGCAGTCAAAACTTTGGCAGGTGCATCCCGTTCATGTTGTGTGGCCCTACTCCGTGTGAATCGGCTATGTACCATGGTGGAGACGATGTTGTTTTCGGACAATGAGCAGGCGGTTCATTTGCCACTGTCTTTTCACGAGGATGGGAAAACCTACAATGTGACAACGAAAAACGGAAAAAACGTTTGTATCCAGGTTGCACATGTGTTAGCATATGTGTACAACTGATTGATTGTTATTGCCTAGTGAAGTGATAAATTTGTTACCAAGCCAGAAAGTTAGTATGCGATACTTACAGATAATATCTCACTAACGCAGTGGAGTCAACACCATTTTACTGCAGAGCCAGTTTGTCCGTAATTGAGGTTTGCTGCATGATAACTCGAGTCAAACGGACACACAAACACCGCGTTGTCAGGTTTATGCTTCTAAATTGTCCTGCTGCCCGTGATTCTCCATTTACCAGGTTGCTTTCTACCTCTTGCTTAGCACCAACCCACTCAGCTAAGTTTATACTTTGTGCACCTGAAGTTTAGTTGAGGAAAACCAATTTTGTTACAATAGCTTTCAAGTTCCATCTGTTTTTTTTTAATCACCAAAATTTGGCGCTTACCCACATCCTGACTCTACCAATGCAAGTTTATCCTGGAAAGCTGTAGCACAAAAAGCTTGGAATTTAAACCAGAAAACTATGGAAGCATTTTGAACTGCCGAATAAATTATAATGGCTTTTCGGGATACAATTCTGGTCAGCTTATCACTCACGTTCATTGGCGAGTTTTCGAGCTTCTCTTAACCAAATAGCAAAAATGGCTCACAACTTTCAGTTTCCAAAGTAGTCGTTCCATCTTTATCAGGAAACCTCACGATTGCATTACCTTTATGAGGGATCAAGAACTGCTAGTCAACTGTCATGACAAATGGGAGACTATGGCACAGTCTTACTTACTTCCGGCACAGGCACTTACTTCCGGACCTCAGTGATCGACAGCTGAGTCTAGGCTAATTTCATGAGGTTACTTGTTCAGCACTATGCAAGGTTGCAATTCTAATTAGAGTTCCTGACGCAATAATTTTTGTCATGACATTCGAGCACGTATTCGTCATGAAAGTTTCGTCGTATGTGGTTAGCGAAGCCGCGTCAAAAAAACTCGTTCGCAATTGCTTAGATGATATCAGCTGGCAACCATCAAATAGGGTCACAACACCAGCATACCTCACTTGCACAACTAAGCGAGGATTAATCATCGGGAGCAGCTACTCCGACCATGTTGGCGATTTCATCACAGTTTGAGGGTGGATGGTAAAACACTCACAGTAGAACGAACTTTCACTGATCAGGAGAACGAAGCGTTGTTTCATCATTCGAGAAAGAGCTGTTGATGGATGGGACGTTTTTTACTCCCGAAGTGACTTCTTTGTGAGAACGAATTATAATTGTAAAAGTCCCGATAAGAAACCCTGGATTAAAATCATTATTTGTACTCTGGAAAATAAACTAGCTGTATAACGGTATTCTAACACAAATGAAGTGGAATGAAATCTGGGCAGAATCATGTTTGAATAACGGCCACCAATGGGAAATGTATGTGAAGATTGACTAAACTATTGACATGCTATACTACTCATAAGGTTGTTCAAAACTCTTCGACAGCCGAATACTGGTTTCGCCCGCACGCAACTGACGAACTACACTCACTTACAAATTACTTTGGTGTTCACTGGACACCCGACTGAAACTCTCGTTTACGATATTCTCCAACGAAATATGCTGCACAAAGTCCACCTCAGGTTCAATTTGGCACGATATCCCTGATATCGCAGAACATTTTCTTAACATAATATGCTACTCACGAGGTTTGTGAGTTCTCATTTTGCCCAGAGTCAATTGCCTAATCCACAGAAATATGGTCATACACCTTCTGAACGATAGAACTTTTGATATGACATTTGTGGCTGGTTAGTAAAACGCTAGTTAACAGTTCACCGTAGCTTCAGTACATATGTAGTAAATTTGTCCCGGATACGACTTTGATGACTTTGCTTTCTATCGGACCTTTTGCACATAGAAGCACTTATCGCATGGATATAGTCGATAAATTTGTAAACTCACAATCATGGAAGGACTGGTAAAAACAATATAACATGTGTACTCGGATGTCCACATTCAGTGATGTACAAAGTGACTTCGAACTGACTTGAGCTAACCAGTGGCACACTGTACTAAGTTTAGCACACGAGTAGGTATCGATAATTCGGGAAAGTACGGTATCTATCACAGAACAGTGTCCCTAGAATGACAATAAGATGGTAACTGAGGGAGCATTCTGTACTTTGTTCGGCATGTGCCCATTAATTTTGTAGACGTAGTTTTATGTCCATTGGATTTTATGTCCACTTCTGGTATCACACACCAATCTGTTTTATATTCCGGTTTTTTTTTGCTTGTTTCTTCTCCAAAACATGCCGAGGGAAGAAAGCTTGAATGTGTCTGTGATGAGGGACAGACTTGTGGCAAATACCCAGGGAATAGCACAAACAGGGTTTATGTTAACTCGCTGAATAAATCACAGCTAGTTTATTTCCGTTTATTCACGCGTATGTTAAGTTTGACCCCATAGATGATGAGCTCTATATCGATCTTTGTGATCTCAGGTCTTATTGTAATTAACTCCGGTACAAGGAGCACAAGTGGGGCACTTTTCACACTGGGACACGACAACTGCTTCAAGCGGTGGGTTTGTCAGCCCTCGGATTAACAGTGAATCCAACAAGTTGTACTCTATTTGTCCCTGCTGTTATTACTTAAATACCACTTGCATCAGCATTCGAGGCTATACCCAAGAAGCATATCAATGTTGGTTTTTACACATGATCTGAATTTCAAAAATTATAGAGTGGCAGAAGCACATGGAGTCTGTGTGGTAACAAAGAGCAGAGCTTTCATAATTGGCCCGTTGAATTAGGACCAAGCAACAAATTTGACGGAAACGGTGCCACGGCAACCGGACTAGGTCAGCGCTTGAAGCAGCCGGGGGCGATAGACCATTAATATGAGCCGAAACTAACCACGCAAAACAACCAGCTTGGGGCACCTCATTAACATAAAATGACATCACGTCGTATATCGTCTTACACTAAAGAAAAACGGACGACGGGGGATTTATGTGCAGTACTGCCTTCCTAACGGCATTCGTAGGTTATCAATGACATCTGGATACAACATATCACCCATCAACTTTATCCTGATCAGGCTCCCAAATGTTATTTTATTACAAGCTTTCGAAAGACTCAATGAATTAAAAGTAGGTTTTTATGGGGTTAAAGCGCAATTTAGCCAGATAATATCACTCCCTCAGAACCTGTTTTCTCAACCGAAAATGTAAAAATTTTCGTTTATTGAGTGGTTTGGACAATAAAAACCGGAGGTTGGAAGGCGGAGTTGAGATGGCTTTCGGTAAAGTTTCTTCAATTGTTGTCCGTCTTTCAAGCACTTCAAAATCAAACCTAGCAGCTACTTTAATATATTGCTATCCAAGCTCTGTAAAGTAGGCCAAAGTCACCGCATAACAGGTCTTGGTTGGGGGTCGAAGAAGAACTAACGTACCTCAAATAAACTTATTTGCACACCTGTTGAGTTTTCACGGGAGAACAAACTGAGTTCCAGCTGAATCTTTCGTTTATGATATTCTGACTGTGCTGCACAAAGCCCACCTCATGTTTCAGTCTGTACGATAATCTAGATATCGCAGTATATGTTCTTGCTGGAAAACTCTTCGACAACCCACTACCAACTGAAGAGTTTCCACTAGTCTTACCAATAGTTTCCTCTAATAAAATATACCGCGATATCTAAAATATCGTACAAAATGGAACCCCAGGCGGCCTTGTGCAGAACATTTAGTTGAAGAGAACTATCATAAATGACACCATTTTAAATGACTATCACAAATGAATTCATTTGCGTCTCCAGTTAAAACCGATTTGGTGTACAGATGGATGCATTTGCGAATTTCGTGCGATTTTGGTTCAACTAAGCCATGAGGTTGACGGGAACTCGGGGACCGCACCTAACTTATGAGCCCCAAGAAGGTTGAAACCGGTCGTTTGTTGTCAAGGTGTTTTCAGCAACCGTGCGAGTAGTTTCCTGCTTGAATATTTTGCTAGCAATACAATTAAGCGCCAAAGCTACCGCATTATTAGTGTGTTCCCGTTTTAAAACATTGGCAATATAATAAGCACACTCTCTTGAAGACCACATTATATCATGCAGGAATATCATTAACCTGACGAAAGTTTGGACAGCTCTGTAGGAAAACCGCCTCCAAAATAATGCCTACTGGGACTGCACTAGGGACTCTCGTATGAACCCGGATCTGTGCGTGGTCCAACTACAGCCGTTTTCATTTTATCGTGCCATTGTTCAGATAATTGTTTGATGTAAAAATGTACGAAGATTATTGTATCCTGGTCTCTATTGAGAGGGGATTATGCACCGCAGAGACGTTTTGGGTGAGCTATCTTGTGAGTTAGCGGCGATTCATCAAAATGTAGCACTTTCAATCTAAGCCTCACGGGACCGGAGGATGGTCTCTCTTGGACAGGGAGGTTTCTGCTATATATATATATATATATATATATATATATATATATAGTGATGCTTTTAACCAAAAATCTGGAAGCATTCTTTTTTCCTGTTGTATTTACTGCCTACACTCCCCATCCGTACAGAGTATTGTTGCCATGTCAACCCCGGGCTGATGGACAGGTTGTCGGTATCTTCATTCGTTCTATCAGTTTCAGCTTATCGGCATCTTTCAGTGAGTAACAACTCCAGTCAGCAGATTCAGTGCGTTCTTAAGTGACCAGATGTCACTCATGTCAGTGCTCCACATTGCCGTGCTACGCGATGTCGTCTGTCCGAATCAGTGACCCGTGTGGAAAGATGCTTGACAATAGGTCACGCATCACAACGACCGACATTGATAGTTTTACGCGTTGGGTTTGCCGGGTGATCACCGGACGTACTATCGGAGAATCTCGAGAAGATCGCATCAAACCGACTGGGAAGTTCCGAATTATCCATGTGTCAACGGGTGCCTGTGAACAAATAAAGTGTTCTGAAAGCTTGTTCATTGGTGGGAAGGAAGAAGCAGCTAATTATTAATTTCGCCCGTGCAGACTGAAAGTCCATAGTTCATTAGATTACCTAACTCTTAGCGAATTAATAAACTAAGAAAACTTGAAAATAACACAAATTATTCTTATTTTTACGGCAGACTCACCAGAATCCAAGCTGAAACTCTCATTTATGATGTTCTGCAACTGAATGTGCTGCACCAGGTCGCCTTATCTTTTAGTTGATGCGATGTTAGAGATATCGCAGTATAGTGTATAGGCGTAACACATTACTCATAAGCTCGCTGAGAGCTTCGGCAGCCCACGACCGCTTTGGCCCTTTCACTTCGGGCTCATCAGGTAGGTACGTGGGCGCGGTCCCCTAGTTTCCGTCATACTTTGGATTCTGCTTGAACCCAAATTGCAGCACATTCATTTGAAGAATAGCATAAACGAGAGATTCAGCTGGGGGTCAGGTGAATATCACGTGAAAACCAAACTGGTATGCAAATGAGTGTATTTGTCATGGATTTTATTTTGTTTTATGTTAGCCAACAGATGAATTCTCGGTCGCACAGTTTGCAAAGGTGTAGGAAAAATGTATAAATTCCACACTTATGTTTAGGCTCTTTCATTGACAGGTCTTGCAGACAAACTGAAATGTGAACAATATGTAAATCAAATGCCCAGCTCAGACAGTTTAATGAGATTGAGAACCTTATTCCCAATCTAATATTTTTCACTAAAAGCCTGACAAGCTGGACTTCAAAATACGTTTAGCACAATAAATCGCTTATATGGCCTCCAAACGAAGCCTATTGAGTTCAGTTTGTGTTCCACACAGAGTAAGACATATCCATTCACATTCATATTTGGTCACTCGTAAAGAGGAGGAAGTCATTTCTCGATGGCGATTCGAACACTCAGTTTACAGGAAGGTACCGCTGAAGCACATATTAGTGACCTCCATGTGAAACACGATGAAAAGTTGTGGATAGTTTATATATTGTGCCGTTTTGCGGGGATATTGGAAAGTTTGAAGCAATGCTGAGTTCACTCAAGGAGCCTGTACAAACGAACTACAAAGATACAATTTAAGATTTTCCTTTGCGTACGCCAAAGCATAAAATACCTAACACGCTTGCACGATTCTTGCACTTACTCTCATGTCTAGATGCAATGTCGTCACCTCCATAAATTTACTGTTCCTGCAGTGGTGATAAACAAATTCCTAAATGCTCCTTACCAAATAGATTGTTCTGAGCAAGCCTACGTTTTGTGTCGACTGGTGGTTAAATGTGTCCTGGTAACAAATGAACGGACCAAGATAAACGTCCGTTTGTAATGAAACCCATAATTAAAAACCCGTCGCCCGCCAATTTAGTAGGACAACAATCGCTTCAAGGACAAATTACTAACCACATATGACTTTTCGTCTTGATTCGACAGGGGTTTCTTAGGAAAGCTAAACTATCCCGTCAATCGAAACGGTATATTAAGTGACAGAATTCCGAAACCAACAGTGTGTATGTGTGTGTGTGTGTGTGTGTGTGTGTGGATATGGGAGCGGGTATAAAGCTGCAGACCGTTGTTTCCGGCAAAGTATTGAAACCGTGCAGTTAAAACGATACAAAGCATACAAATTTACACACTTCTAATTCACTTCTTCCGGTTTTACTTTAAAAAGATAAGTAAAGTAGAACTCACTTTGTATTATAATCAAGTCGGTATTATTCACCTGGCAACCAGATCACAAACAGCCTGAAGTTACCATTGAACGTCAAGTAACGAAGTCAGAGAGCAGAAACTGCTGAAGTTCTCTGTCGAATCAACTTGAGAATTTCGCGGAGACCTACAAAAATTACCGGAACATGCTAACATGCAAAGAGATATTGGCCAGGGTTGCTCAAGTCTTTCAGCGAAGGGCTCTGGGCTACAGTACGATGATGTAGTAAGGGCTTTAGAGCGAAATGAGATATTAGGGGAATGGTGAATTGTATTGCCATATGCTCACTATCCTGGGTGGTTGTAATCAATTGGTATAGTTGTTCTACCGTGGAAAATGCCATTTCGAATAGATACGTACACTCGTTATCGCACTGTCATTCACACACCCATGCCATCCAAACCCGCCTTCGTTCACCATCACTTATAAGTGGCTCATAGGTTTGAGTGAGCTTCGGTATTTACAGGCACGCCTCACTCCTCAGTTATCTCTGCTGATGCGTTATTGGATCTGATGATGGAGCCTATTTGTCGATGATGAGACTCTTGTGTATGTACCGTTCCCCATCAAAAGGGAACAGCAAAAATGGGCAAACACCAGCTGACCAATTTGTCGCTGTTTAATGTTACTGTGACAAAACGCTAGCATAAAAACATCACTCAGTTACCATCCTTTTTTGAAGTCCTGCAGAGAATCTTGATTGCAGACTGCCTTGGTGTATTCCCCGTGGCTCTAGCCAAGTATGGGACCTAGGTTTAGTTTGGAATACACTCCACACCTGCTAAATAAGTTGGGCAAAAGCAGCCTGCAAACGTTTTGTGATACACGGACATGGTGCCCGAAATAATGCACTGGTTAGGAGTTTTGAATAAAAATCAACGGATTGGCAGGGGTGACATTTGTACAGAATGTGATACGCTGTCTGAAATGTACTGGATGTATCAGTGAGCTGAGGCCTATGGGTTAGCATCACTACTGCACCCAGTTATAGTATATAAGCAGCAGTAGACTTTTTATAGGTTTCTTATTGTCCCTGGAGTTTTATCCTGGCTCATGTCCTTGTGTCCGCTCGCAAGTGGAATGGCACCATAGGACTCCCTCCTGTGCAACCGTCTCCATGAACGAGGAACTTGGACCCTAGGGAGCGCTGTAAACGTTGGCACGCAGCTGAAGGTTTTGCCAAAACAAAACCGGAAGGTGGCTGCCTGTATGAACAAGTCTCAAAGAGTGGTACGATATAATTCTCTAAGCGAAATATAACAACCATTAGTGCATATCGGGCTACTCGGCAGGCATAACAAAAGAGGAACACTATAAAAGGTGAGTTTGTCCGGCTGATACAGAGGATTAGGCTTCCATCCTAAAGACGGATTGGTTTTGATCGTAAAGCCTCTATATTGACAGTACTAGTAAGTCATACCGGAACTTGACAATTTTTGAGAGCAGTATAGAGAGTAGTGTCAAAAAGCCTTAAACTCCTCTAGATCACCAATGTTTATTTCATTCTTTTTGGACTAGTGTGCACATTATTTATATTGGAGTTGCGACAATCCAGAGCAAACCTTACACATATTCGCGTTTTTCATTGCCACAACCCCACTAATATGTTTCTTTAAGCCTCACCAGTCTAAGTGAGTGAAATAATGTGAATCGAGCTGGGATAATCACCATTCAACCTTAAATGACATTTAGATTTAGCTTCTGGCCTGACATTCGAACCCATCTGTCCACGATGAACGCGAAGCAACAGGAAGTAACCAAATAAAGAGATTGTTTGGATATTCTGTTAGCTTGTGGAGCAAGTTAGTAAAACCATATCATATGTGTTCTACCAGTCCTTAATAATAACATAAACGAGAGACTCACCTGAATTGTAGTTGAGCCTCGCAAATGCATATTTGAGTTATCTTTAGCTGTGTCGAGTGTTTGGTCTGCAATCCTGATATCGAGTACTAGCACGGACATGCAGACAACACCCATGCAAAGGCCCACTTAGCCCGGTGTTTTACCCTGATAGTCACTCAGCTGCACACAATTCCAAAGCTGGCCATGGAAGAATTGGAGGTACAGCTGACGGATTGGTATCGGCGTCTAGTAGGCGGGGTTTTATTCCGCTATTCGTACAAGGTCTCTTGTTACACACAATCTGGTTTACGATTACTAGGTCCAACACACTGACAATAAATAAGCCAACCGTTCGGATTACGTTCTAGTCGTCCGTGTAGAATGAAGATGCAGTCAAACGTGTGTAAAAAGTGGACAGTGTAATTGTTTGAGGAATAGACTTCACTACGATAATTCTTTGTTGAACTTGAAGATTTCTGCGGAAAATGTTCATAATAGGGGAATGGTTATTATAAGAGAGGATCCCTCTAGGTGGACAGCAATGTGTCCCCTTTGAGCGCGACGCACAAGCAGTATGGCAAAGTAATCAGTCTTGGTAGACAATGTGCCTGACATCCAGTCACTTACAGTTTTAACAAACAAAAAAAGAAATAAAAAAAATAAAAAACATTTAGATTAAAAAAAAAAAAAAAAGAAAAAATAAAGAAAAAAAAAAAAAAATTTTTTCCCGGTTATCTTGGGTTATTTTTGCATATAATTAGACTTCGTTTGGAGTCCACGTGCCTGTGAAAGTGGAGACATGATGGAGGTTTCCAGAGTCATTATCCCGCCGCATAATGCGCAACATATTTAACGCCTTGGGATTTTTTTGCGAAGGCATTTAATAAAGTATTCTTTACTGACATAAGCAAAATCCAAAGAAAGCCTGCTACAGGTTTCGCGCAGTTTGAAGCTAAACATACATACTAGCTCAGAAGTGAGCTGCTACCCAAATCACTGCTTAAGTCAGAGACTGAGTGCTCAAGATGGCGGGTTTTAAGGCTAACTGATCAGCCCTAAACGTGGTGAAAGCAGTAGTGAGATGTCTGCGGATTTTTGGCACTCGTCCCGTACTACTTACATCTATTTTTCACCTAATTCACAACGAAATTTCCCGTATGTGATCACCCGTGGGTTGTTTGTAGCGTTTTTTTTTCAATTGGAGCATTTTATTTGCCGTTCATACTGCCACATAGTTACCACCCTGCCATAGAGTGACTCAGCAACCTCGAGCTAAGTAGGTGAGACGTAAAAGTGCAGACATTGTCACTGATATGCCGTTGTCCTGACCATATCAGATGAAACTCTCCACCCTACTTCCAAATTTTGTCGGTGCGACCATCTGAGGCTGCGTACGAGGTCATCAACTAGTCCTAAGTTAGATAATGATTGGCGATTGGAATTTCCACACAAAGCGACTTGTTGCCAGGATGGCCGTGTCAGCAGAATAGACACGATTAGATAACGAGACATCACTAGAATGATTCCCCACTTCCACTTATCGCATTGTTGTTGGGTGGGTCACGAAAGATCTACCACAGGTAAATAGATGGAAGGTATGTATCCAATTTAGGAAGTGTGTCACAAATTTACAGAATAACTTATTAATTCTAGAAGCAAGAAGTTAAAAACGTTTCCATCACACAACTGCCACATTTTTGACACCAAACCGCAATATACAGAAAACGCAGAGACGTCAAAATTTGACGGGTTCAGGAATGTTCAGCGAAACGACTCTTTTTGGTTTATTGAGCAAGCTAGATAACATAATTCGCGTGATCCTCTGTTAATAGTTTCACAATTTGGACCTCAGAACCAGGTGCCTGTTGACCATATACATGTAGCCGGGGAGTTTTGTTTCAATTTAACTTCGGTCAAATCCTTACCCTGCCACTTAGCGCTTAACAGATCCTTACGAAGATCGATATCTACCTAAGATAAGTGGCCTGATTGCGCGAAAATACTCAAATCCCCTGGTGCTGGTTGAAGTACAATTACACCCACAGTTGGAAAGAATTAGTCGTTCGCTCGTTTAAAGTGACTCTTCCAGGTAGCACCTACCGGTATAACGTAAATTTTGAATAAACAAGTGGGTGAATGGTGGGCCACATAAGTTACAACAAGAAGTGACCTTTAGCAGTAATATGCAATTCGCAATTAAACCCTATGAGATGTAAAGGTATAAAAAACGTTTCTGATAGAATTTCCTCCGTTGTATTCAACTTTAAGGATCTCACAGATAGTTGTTCATATCCTCCCAAATGGCAGCCTACTCAGATCACCCAGTGGAAAGTCTCTAACTATGATGTTCTGTTACTTTTTGCAACTGGTGGGCTCTAACAAGTATGACACGACTTGGCTTTATTGATGGTTCTGTGCACGACATCTTTCGAAGGAATGTGTCAAATTTCCACCATGCGGCTAGAAGATCTTGAAGGTTTTAGATAGAAGGAAATGTAAAAAGCACGCTTGTTTTTTCATATATTTCTACTGATTCCACTTATCAAATTTCGTTAGAATCGGTCGTAGTGATTAATCCTCAGTCGTGGTCCAGAAGAAAATCATCAATGAACCTTCTAGCGTTTCATCCGTTCGATCCATTGACGGTGCATAAATCTGTTGAACATCAGAAGACCAAACTCCCTTCGAAGCAAACGTTTTCATTGTATCCTTAAATCCACTAGAAATGTCCGTCGAGAATTGTATTTTCATTAGCTGAGAGCATGCTAGGCCGCGCTTATCAGCTTTTTACACGAAGAAATAACACCTCTGTCGAAGATCCACTTTTCCAACGCCTCCTCCCCTTTGAGGAACTAGTGAATTTTGAGGCCTAAAAATCCGCACATCAAACGTTTGGTTTAATGCACTCCATCATCTGCATTGGTTTCCATATAACAGCAATCACAGTGGTCCCAAAAAGGTTGGTTTTACAAAAGATAGCTTTTGTTGAACAAGCAAAATTCAGTATCGAACCACTTTTCTAAAGTCTGTGTTCAGTATTATTTTGAACGATTATTCGCAAATTGGTCATGCTACATCCGGTGCAGTGTACTCCAAATATCTTAATGAAATTTTAAAAGCGGTCAAGTGTCCTTTGCCTGTAATATCATTTATTACGAAATATCGCATTTTTTTATTCTATACTTTTACGTGGCTTCTGTTGTTAAGCATTGAATACCTACCATATCGTCGAATTTTCCACCGACAATCAAGTAGAGTTTTACAGTGAATACTAAATAGATAGAAGTGCAGTTATATTGACAGCAAGAATATTTGGAAGACTCGGTTGAGACCTCATCCTTTAGCTCATTTGGCTGAGAGCTGAAAATCCAAAAAAACATGGTTGGGCTGTTTCACCCTTCTTTGGGGGCTTTGAACATCGTATGTCGCACGGATCTCTAGCCTGATTTAAACCACTGCTATATGTTTGGTACTGGACGCTACCATGCAGCCAGAGGCAGCTGAGCAGTACTGAGACAGGGCTTGGCGCCACCATCCTACGTGATCCGGGGAGGCACGACCCCAGTACTACAAACTTATTAGATAGAAGGCCCGTTCAGCTGGTGGAACTTACAGAATAAGGAGGTTTACGGTTCCATTCGGGAGTTTACCCTCCAAGTAAAGTTGGTCCATGCTTAAAAGTAGAAAAGCGCTTTACAGGCGTTCACTGTTTTTAGGAACCATCACCTGTATAGTGAAAACCAAATCAGATACTGATAAGTTTTGTTGTAACCTACTGACCTCAACAGAATTTGATAACACGTTTTTTAGTTTTGCTCCCAGCGGTTTTCGTAAAGAATCGTTGCTTTTACTTCGATCTATCAAGCACCTGAACAAAAAATCCGCTTACTTTTATTTGGGCACTTCCTTGTCTCACTTTCATTCTTTCGTTTTCAGCTAACCTTAAAGTTGCAGAAAAGGAAATCAGGTCTGTGCTTCTTCGCTTGTCATGGTAGAACCGAAGACGTGTGACTGTACGAAATTTCAGCAGGTTTTTATTTGGTTTACTGCCTGATCATCCTAGGTTTTACTTATGCGTCTACACACAGGAATCTCTGAAACGTCGGTTTCAATTCTCCTTAAATCGTCTATCATCAAGTATATGAAAAACTTACAGTGGCCACTCATTCGCATCTACAACTGAATAAGATGATCGGTAAGTTGAGTACGTTTATTTAAAAAAACTGCTGGTAAAAAACCTATCAGAGAGGTAGGCCTCAAAAATGGCAGAAGTCGGAAGACTGGAACGCCAAAAACTACACTGAAAATGAGGCTTTCTTCTCACCATACAGGTACGCAACCTGTAATTTAGGTTACTTACGTCCACTTCAGTAGTATGCGTGACGTAATATCTTTCATTGGGAGGTGCATGAAATAGATTGAAAGTGATTGGTCCGACGAGTAAACCAATCAGTTTGTTTCACAGATGACCCACGTGAATATTGCAAAACAAACGAAATCTAAGTACCAATCGGGCCTCCATTTGTCATGGGTAAACAACCATTGTGTCAAGTATCAAAGTCACACTCCGCACACACGGCTAAGCACATATATTTGCTCAAGAATGAGACTTTGGGAAACCGGTCTGAATTAGATTATAGGTGTTTATCCGTCCGTCCATCACTCAAGTTAAAGTTTTATGAGCAGTCTGCAAACTATGCAGCATGATGTTTACTCTGCAAGCACTGTTTCAAAGAAAGTCAAACATTCCACAAACTCATCCATAAATCGTTCGTTCGCCAAGGTTGATAGACAGCATTTGGGGCAGAGTGGTGAGCAGACGTGAGTTTATGGAATTTCCACTCATCTGTACATGAGGGGGAAATAAAATCTGAGGTGAAAACCCGCGTGATTTGCTAAGGTATAGCTCGGAGCTGAGTGCATTTTTGGCACCACAGTTCAAACAAGAATAAAGTAGGCATTATGAGTAAATTAGTAATTCTTATGGCAACATCTTATAAACATTTATTTCTTATTGGTTTTTCTTATTCGGCGTTGGTGGAGTTAAAAACTTACTGCTTCCGCTAGACGACTCATGATGAGAGAACATCAGTTGGCAGGTTTCTAAATACATCGACGAATAAATTCTTTGACAGTCTAGACGCGGTGAAACAACACTCACTAAGTCCTCAGTTTCGATTTTCTCACTGACGCTCTTTTCCTTTGGCTGAACCTTTGATTTATTCCCACATTTATTGATGTCGCTTGTGGAAGGTATTCGTAGAGTCTGATTCTGGTTTATCTGACTGTATGAATAAAGAATGGTGTGCTATTCAAAACAGACAAGACAAAACCCAGCGTGCAATTGCTATGGAGCTACCGTTATTAATACACAAACCAATATGCATGTGAAATGTGATCAAGTAGACAACAAACTTGAAGGTAACACGGTGAAACTTGCAGAGATGAGAAAGCCGCCCGATGAATCCCGAGTTTCGGCTTTAAAGCATACCTCAGAGGTCAATAAGCGAGCGAGATATGGGATCACTGAGTTTTTATTTTCGTATGTTCTTGTTCGTAAAGGCAAATGTGTACTGCGAGTGAGCCGTTAAGACGGGCAGTAGATCATATCCTAGTGGAATGGATGAACAAAATCATCCAAGATCGTGCTATGAAGATTTGGACTGGCATTCGCTGAAAACGGGAGGTGGGCAAGAAGTAACCGGTAAGAATAAAACAAGTGTGAAATTTGAGACATTTGAAGTAGCCATAAATAGGGAAGCAAGCCGTCATGTAAGATGCTACAATCTATAAATACCAAAGAAGATTTGAGTAACGTGTTCATGCCAGATCAGGTTGAAAGAAATTATAACACCAAGATATTCCGTGCCCGCAACTTGAGGCTGTGGACAATATCTGATGGGGGTAAATTATGTACATCCTCACAAAGTGTGTGAACAAAACCTCAAAGCACTTGAACGGGTTCTTATGAAATACGAAATCAGGAGTCCGCAATCAAGCAGCTTTTAATTTTCTGCAGGTGAGTCTCTTTCATCGCATCCCTTTTTGTGGGAGGAATTCTCATGGCGGCAAGATGACTTACACAAACAGATTGCGACTTTTTTACGACATTTGGATGTCCCTCATCGTGACTTGAATTTTGAAGTTTATTGTTTTAAAACTGTAAGGGCTGTTCGCATAGCGAATAAAAACCAAAATCGGGAAACGTTCGTCTGGCTGACCTAAATACCCTGATCATTCTCGCACAGTGACCATTATTTAACAGTGACTGGTTGGGATGCATCCCATCAAGTCCTTTTATTACTTCGTTCAGAATGGGTAACAAATTTTTGTTGATAAACAGGTCTTTGCAATCTCCTTTTTTCTTTTCTGGAATTAGACAGCACAAGTCAAAGATGTATTAACATGCATCAAATCTATGGGGGACTTCTGCATTATATAAACTACAAAAACTTCCACTCCACTAAGAAACTCTCCTTTCTATTGGTCCTTTCCACACTCGCTTTACAGCTTTTTCGATGTTGACAAGTATTTGGGATTACAATATTTAGTCGGGAATCCAAAACCCCCATTTAATTATTACCTCTAATCGTTATCCATGAATACTCATTCAGGCTTTAGGCTATCAAACGCATTAAGGTGCGTAGATTCCTGCTGTGGGTTATTATTACCTGTAGTTTGCAGTCCACAAGTGAGAATACTCTAGCTACTTAGAGTTCCCCTGTAAACTGAGATCTGTTAGGAGCAGGTAATCTAATACTTTGTGCAGTTGTCTAAAACCGGTCAACCAAAGTCAGCACGTTACATTTAATGTTCGCTATTAACTGTTCCTAGTTTTGTAAACTTTTCTACAGTTGGCTTTAATTTCGAGAGTAATTTCCTTCTTTAGCCTTAGGGAGTAACAAAGCATAGGGAAATCCGGCAACATTCACTTCGTCAGGCGCTCCAGCAGACGGTGTATCGGCACCCAGTTGTTTGACTAGAGTTGGATACATTTACTTTCCCTCCAGGCACAGAGATTTATAACCTATGATGTGTAACAACGTCAGAACTGCAGAGGACCTGTCGACAATGTAACGATTCCGCATTACGAGAACGTTAGTTCAAATGACCAAAAACACTGACTACATTTGGGAAACCCGTTTTGCTCTCCGGGAGCTTGCTACGTTTGTTTTGGTGTTGACACGTGCACGCTTCAGTGAAATGGTCATGTGGCCAGCGTCCGCCAGTCAATGTTACTTAGTTGACTGATTAGTAATTCCAGTTAAAAGGCTCATCGAACTATGTAGTGGCATGCAGTAGTGTAAACTCTATGGTTTTGTCACAGAAAGTATTGTTGTCATCTAAGTTCCACATGCTCCCCTTAGAACTTGCAATCAATTATTGACCGTCTTTGGTCTGCAGGTTTACCACCGTACCAAAAACATTTTGTGTTCCAAATTAATGAGATTGACTTAATCTTAGAATAATCTGTGAATTTCATTCATCGGTCTTGAATACCGATTTTCAGTGCTCCATTGTGCTTTACTATCAGTTTTTGTTAATTTTTGTAGTTGACTGAAGAAGTGTTTAGTCCATGCGAATCGTCCATTCCCAAACGCGGGTCTGTCAGGTCTGGTAGACACTAGATTTTAACGAAAGGAAGCCGTGATAACTGTTTGTATAAGTTAACATTTGGTAATGAAAATGCTACACCAAACCCCTCCAAGGTCGAACTGTCTGCAGTGCCCCAACAGTATGCGTGCATTCTTTAACCTTAGAACCAACAGAACTGTTGTCTTTGTTGCTGCCCACCTTGCCCTTCATTTGTGCCAGTTGATAAGTAGTTCCTAAAAACAATTTGCTAGAGAAATTAATACAAATTCAGCTGAAAGCCCATAAAGGGGTAAATTCGAAGGTAACTTTATCAAGGCCTGGAGTTAGTGTGGACGACGGAATAGACGGCTGGTGTTCTGTTTGCCATTAAGTTGTAAACTTTTCATTACCTGTCGAGTTGACAACACCAGTGTCTAGGGGATTGGCCTTGCGTCATTATTTAACGGCATCGATGACAGAGCACTCCATATAACCTGAATTGTCAACATTTCCCTCAGTAGTGACCGGCATCAGAACACCAGTGCAGGAAATTCGCTAGTCGGTTAATTTTTGTTGAACAGGCCGTATGCATAACGAGCTGAGTGAAATAGAACATGATCAGCTGGATGAAGAGGCAAGGCGTATCCATTTTCACCGACGGCACGCTTTTGTCAAATACTGATATCCCCCTATAGAACTATGAGCAAGCGCAGCTGCCATCAAGTTTAGTTTTGAAACCGAAGTTAGTAGTACCTTCTACTTCTTGGACATCAAACTAATTAGACTAACCACGAATTCAGTTTAGACGTCCATTTAAAGAAGGCCTATGTGAGTGGAGCAGTAAGGAAACTGAGAAAGAAACAGCCTCTGACTTACAAGTTACCGAACTGAGCGAAGGAAATCTGTCTTGCGAATACACTGGACTGTGAGCTAAGGCACTGCCAAAGTCCTCAGATCTAGTAAGCAGAGAGGTTTATAGCAGACTGTCTCAACGTCCTACGCGACACCTGTCATGGTCATGGCAACGAAGTCATTCTGCTTTATTGTCTCCTACAAATTCGACCTGTTGGAAGACAATCAATCACCGCAGCAACTTTCATTCTTTGTTTAAAAGCAACCCTCCGTTCTACTTAATCTTCAAAGAACAGAAATCAGTCCTCACCCAGAACATGGCTCTGTATTCTTCCTCCTGCTGATGCCCAGCAGAATATGATCGGCGTACAAGAAGGTAACTTCATAAGAGAATGAGAGAACGTCTTTCTTGCCGGAAGTTCAGTCAACGGCTCATTTGCCCATGCGACTGAATTCGTGTTATGTACAGTATATTCGGTGGACTGTCACCGCTGATCCAACGGCACTGTCCAACTACAGCCGAAAGAACCGCAGTGCAATTTCGAGACCCAGTTTATCTGCTGTTGGAAACAGGATACGTACCAAGCTCAGTCTGCCTTGGTCATTTGGCACTTACCGTTCGACCCAGGTGCTCGAAGGTATTTTGGACCAGGTTTAATAGGAATAGATATGACTTCTGTTTCACCGTATAGTCCCCTGGTCTAATAGCCCACCTTAAATTTTTATTTCATTATTTCCCCCTGCTTTAACCATTAGGTATGCATTGACATGATAACGAGGCCCCTAGACATTGTTCTTCGCTCCGTGTCCTAGTTTAAACTATGTGGGATATTTAGGCAAAATGGTAGAGGCACTTCCACTGGTCGAAACTTTAAACAATTATATTCCAAAGCTTCTAAGATTTGCACACCAAGGTTAAGGGAAATCTGCATAAAACGAACTGGCTTTTCTGAGTACGCTGTGGTAGAACCGCATGTGCTTATACTCTATCGGATCAATGGTGACACCCTAAATGAGCCATTGTGAAAGTCGTGCAGCAACAGTCATACCAAAACACGTTGTCAAGTTTGAAATATCACACAAGTGGCCGAACAATTATGAACTTACTGATAATAGTATGGGTACATTTGGAAATTTTCAATCCAGCATTTGCCCTGCATATATAGTCGGTCTATGCTGAAAAGCCTAGAAACAGTCTACAGTTGTTTCATCCCAGTTGGGGATCACCTGAATGCATATTTCATGAACCTCCAGAGAGATTCGAACTCGCGATCTCTTGGCTGATAGATTAAGACTAGACCGTTCAGCAATGAGCGGCAGATCAGCAGTCTAATTAACTCATATTTAGGCATATGTAGCGCCATCAGTAATTTATAAAACGCTCATAGGGAAAATAATTTGCGATTCGCGTGACCCTTTTATCTGGGAAGACGTTGCTCGGGCAGCCAGTCAACACTTGTCCATGTGATGTGCATTCCGTGGTTGAAGGACGAATGTCGCTATATCCTTTCGAAGTGCGTTTTATTCACCCTGCTAAACAGGCACTGGTAACCAGATGGTTTAGTTTTCAACCACTAGTCGAGTGGTAGCGAGTTCGAATCGGCTTAGAGGTTCATCCAAAAGCGCATTTCTGACGAGTTCCAATGAAGATAACAAAGCTGCACAGTGCTATTCGGCTTGTCGGTATAGGCTGACTTCAATTAAAGGGGAAACAACTTAACTGGAAATCCTAAACTTACTTGTGAGGTAGCAAGATGCACACACTGATACCCCGCATAAAAAAACGTGGCTTTGTTGTAACAGACTAGCATTACATATTAATCCATTCTTTTACCTGACACCTATCGGCTCGTCCGAGAGTCATTCAGCAGTTTCATTCACACAGTTAGACAGAATTGTGAAATTATTTCCACTGGAGCTTCAAAATGTCTGTCCACGGTATGATAGCCTATCCACAGTCCTTCAGTGGATACGTATTCCAAATCGACCTGCTGTCGATCAAGAAAAATAGTTCTGCTTGGGACATAATGGCTTTGGTCCTGACGTTACGACACCGAGTTAACATGCGTGACAGCTATGGTCGCGTTCACGATGTCACGATTACTTTTTGCATCAGCCGTTTGCCTGGACAATTCACGATGTACGAATCTGGCTCTCATCCTTTAGGCATGGGTCACAAAAAGTGCCACCAACAGTGGAGTTACTTGACGACATTTGGAGCTTCCACCTACACTGGGTAACTAAGTTCCTCAGTCTTGTCACTTGGGGAACAAAAATGTCAGATCAGACCGACACAATCCGTCCCTAGTTGATATACTATGATGACACCCTGATTTACACCTGAATTCACTGTGGTTATCTCAAGATGCCACAATTTAGCTGACTTGGAAATGTGATCTTCCACTTAACCTTAGAACGTCCCAAACGGCATGAAATGGACTTTACTGTGAAGTCTCTCAATATTCACGTGTTCACGCCGTATAGCTCGGTGTGAAAGTAACCTAACGATGGCTTCACGAATCTCCTACAGTCCCCCACATCCTAGTGGACCACGGGTCGCTTACGGCTGTAACAGCCTCACTTTTCTAGATTCTGGTAGACAGTTTCATCAACTGATATTAATTGAAAAATGCACTTAATTTCAGAAGACATTCAGTTTCAAGCGACACAGATGTTTCTACGAGACCATTTAGTCGCCCTCCGATGTTAATGAAAGAGGAGCCTACCTTAATGTTTTGCTTTGTTCACCTTTGAGGTGTTAGCTGGGTTGAAAATTTGTGTGGCAGTTTTCCCGGTCTCAATGTTCGCAATATGGTCTTTCTTAGACTTTGTTTCCTTCGATTCTTCAGCTCGTTTTTTGTAGGGGTGAAGGCACGCCACCAGCATCTACTCAACCGTTGGGCAGGGTCATTCGGACGATCCCCTTGTTTGTAGACAATAGGACCAGCAGGTCAAATGAAAGTTGACTTCTTGATTGAAATAACCTTTACCGTATACTTGCGTGTCCACAAATCCAAGGATGGCGAATATACTCGTGGTCAATTCCTGTCTGACTATGCTATCAAAGACAACGGGAAACCATCACACAGCTCAACCACAGCTGTCAGACTTGTCATCTTCCAGACAGTTTTAAGCTAAAGAAAAACGCAGTGAAGGCTATGAGTCATCGACCTACGGAACTCCCACATCCACTTCACTCCAGTTTGGGCGGTGTCATACACACGTTATGACGCCATCTCTTGTACTGTGACTTGAAAATTCTAGGTAAGATGAGGTGGAGTATGGAGAGACACGAATTCATGGGCCTCTAAAATAGAATTAAGCACTAATGTGATCACTTATCTGCAAAAACATCACTTGAAAAGAATACAGTGTCGCTTAGTGCTTTGTAAAACTTCAAAGACTGTTTAAATTTCTGACATGAAAGATTGTTCGCCGACTTGTTGCACTGAATTCTTACGATATTCCAAACATGTGTAGACTTTACTCCGAAGCGTTTGTTTGCCCACGGAATTTCGAAGGAAGAACAGCTTCGATGGACGACTATTCAGAAACCCTTGATACGAACCCAACTACACATCTGCAACAAAGTCCATTGCCAGAGTCCATTGAGGGGCTAATATACTGCGTCGATCAATGTCAGATGTTGCTTCGTTGGAAAATGATTAGGTATGCTTGCCAGTTCAGTTTGTTCCAGTTTTCTAGTTTTTCAGATTGAGTTCCCAAAATATATCCGAATATGCTTAACGGACTTAGTAGCCTGTCTATTCTCTGTTTCCTCCCACACTGTATTTGGTGAAGGATAAACTTATTATCCCAGAACATGACCGGTTTAGGTTACGCTTCAGTTTAATTTGTTTAAACATCAATTATCACTTCAAGCGAGGCCGAACTCTCAACCCTAATGTTGCACAAGAGACTGGGAAAATATATTCATGGGATAAAATTAAATAATACACTTCCTCGCAGTCTGGTGGTCATACAGTTAGTCATAAATTAAACAGGTGTGTGTGTATGTTACCTCTTCGACTTCATCGAGCAGCTGGGGGCAAATGATGTGAGAAATCTGGTGACAGCTGTTTGACTGAAGTCTGATATTAAAGTCTACGAGGGCACAATAGACAGACCACACGCCCACTTTGAGAGTCTGAGAATCACCCAAACCAAAAGCTACGATTGAAACCTTTTGGTCTTGACCTACTCATAGCTGCGGGGGATTTAGTTTACAGAAGCTAGTGAAAACTCCCCTATGTATGTTGAAAGCAGAAAGTTTCTGCATGACTGTGTTGAAGCTAATGGAAAACGAAAATCTGGTGGTGAAGATGAAATTGCGCACCCTCCTCTTGTGTGATTCTAAGTCAGTGTTGCATTTCCCAACAAGAAAAAGAAACCATAATGTTCAATGCATCTTGAAGGACATGCAATCAGTATGATGATAGGGTATTTGAATGCGCAGTTTAGACGTGCAGTTCCAAGCTAGGATGTTCACATACAGTGCGCAGACAAACTCTTCGGACACATTTATTTGAAACACCTCGGTCCTGTTCCCCGAGCCCTAGTGCATTACTTATGAAATAAAGAAGACCTTGCTATATTACACATAGTTAACAACGGTAATATAGATTGTTGGCGTGAGAAAAAGTATACTGGATTTCAATGAGCTGGTGAATGCGTTTGTCAGACCAAACAGTTAGCACCTCGGTTCAGTAAATGCATTGAAGTTAACGCCCCTTCTACCAACTCCATCGACTAAAGCGACGATTATATTGACACCCTAAAATTTCGATACTTATTAAAAACGATTGGAAATTTGTTTAGAAGCGTTCTTTTGGTGGTAATGTTTATTTTTACTCAGTAAGTTGAAAAGACCTCAAAAGTGTTAAAAACCTCATTTTAGTGCCTGCTAACAACACTAAGTTTTACATCCAGGAAACCAACCATAAGCATGCTGATGGTGTCACCATATTGGGACCAACCCTAACTGACACTTTTTGGCCAAGCTTGAGTAATCAGTGGAAGCCGACATAAAAAGGTACCTTTGTTTAGAGGATAACGGGGTGATATTTTACTCATCACAAAAAGTGAGAGACGGGCTTAACGCCTGCAGTCTGTTTTCAACACTCTCCACCAGAACATTTTATTCATCTGTGAATTTTGCAGCGCAACAAACTTCCTTTTTTGAACGTTTTGATGACCCGCTAACATTTTGTTAGTTTTACTAAAGGAATAACGATTCACCACGATATAAGAGGCCTTTAAATAAAAACAATTTGAAAATGTGTACTGCCACACGCCGTCCAAAGGTGTTATTCTCATGGGAATCGTCAATGGCTGTTCATTCGCACCCTTCCAGACAGCCTTAAAACCGTTCATCCTGTCACGGTCATCACACGCACGCCGAAGCTTCAGCAAGCTTTTGTGACCCAAACGCTTCTGACTGGGAAAGTGAGACATGCTCAGTTTTCTCCCCAGAGAGTTCTCAGTCTAGTTTGGGTCTTTTAAAGAGAATATTTATGTTGCCAGACCCAGACATGCAGTTGTTTGGCCAGTGGGCACTAATTTAATCATGGAAATACCACATATTGTGCACACTCCTAAATGTCCGACAAATGTTGCGTCTCATAATGTTTCACTGAGCGTAACCATAAAATCCAATCGCTGATGGCAACACAGGAAATCACTATACTCAAAACATTTTGGAAGTTGCGTTCCTCTGAAAACCATAGAACTGAGATCAGACAATATGCTTGTCTAACCGGTGTCTTGCTTAGTTCTCAAGAGAAAAGGACTCTGGGAACGTTTTTTGACACCATCCTAGAAACTGTGTAGAGTAAAACGTCTATGAAATATCTCTCTGAAAAGAAGTTACTACATTAGTTCTCCATCACCTATCTCTCAGTGTACGATGCTACTAAAAATGAGCTACCTCCAGATGGGCGATGATTTTGCTTGGAAGATTATCGTACCCTTTCGTCGTGTTGGGCTGTTCCGTGTCGGGCTGCTATTCTCAATGAGCGGTAGCCTTTCTGACACACAGGTAACAAGTTGCCTTCTACAAACAACCCATAAACAGGGGAAATCCTTTTCATTATCGAGCACATCCCTGTCACATGACGTGAAGCTGTTTGATCACCAAATGAGGGGGCTTTTTCGACAGTATAACAGATTGTTCGGATCAACCACCTCAGAGTTGAAAATCAACATTCAATCAGACCAGGCGATTTACCCACCGCGTCAGTTTTTCTAACATGTGATTAGGACTGAAACGGGAGCCTACTTGACCAGTGCGTCAAAGCACAATATACCTTAAGTGCGTCACGTATAGCTGGTGGCAGACAACCGTGGTCCAGCACTGTATTCACCAAATTTAGAACTGAATAAACCAGCCCCCCGCACGAACATTATTGTACACGATGTGCATGGAACATAAGATGACTTTGTAAACTCCACACGTATACCACACCCCAAGCTATTGTAAGCGTCTCGCTCTGCCACTCATACTAGGTAGCATATGAAGAGGACAGCACAAAATGGAAAAATGCCACGTGCCCTGTGGAGCACACATGATACAAATCACTCAATTCCCGTGAGACAATCGAATGGTTTTTGTTTGGGGTATATAACAATAAAACATTCTTCTGTTGAATTTCAGCAGAACCAGAGAACCAAGCTCCTCAGGTGAGGTTGATTGAAGGCCTAGTTGACGAGAGACTGCACGAGTAGAATGAATAGATGTAATGATATTTACAGAACGAGTAGCATCGGTCATTGTCTGATGGGCAGGTGTAAATTGGAACGTTCACACTTTTGGTCAAATTCTACTAGCGCATGAGAGAAGCTCCTAGATATTTTGCAAACATGCAAGACAATTAGTCGGGTGCTCTTCTGTTGCCTACATGTGTTCGCAGAATGCATACTTACATCATATGTAATAAAACAGCTATGTATATTTTCACATTGTAGTTAAAGTTAGAACAAGATCGACTGAGATCTACGTTTCCCTGAGGAAACCAGACAAACAATGAGATATCTGTGGATTCCAAATCCTCCAGTCACACTTCTAACGAAACTCGAGTAAATACATGATTTGGTTTGGTTGTAATCGAACAGATAAACTCAAAAAAAATCTTGTGCGTCAAATTTAAGTTTTAAGTGTTTAACAAAAACAAAGGATTTGGGTAACATGCTGTGTCTGTCGAGCATTCAAAATCTCAAAAAATCTCACTAGATCCTTTTCTCATTAAAGTTGGATTTGATCTGCCGATTTATCTTAGAACGTTGTCACGTTTTTTGGCTGTTTCATGAGATTTTTACCAATTATCTGCAACAACTTATCTACCAGAAACATCGTCCTCCTTGAGACCCATCTCAGAGACAGCCACTCACAAGAAACCAAGAAGCCTTTGCGGTATATCCTCTTTAACGTGCTGCAAACAGAATGGAAGGAAGTGTAGTTGCCTCTTGTATATTCGGTCAGCCTTACTGCAATATGGTATCCAACACTTTTCTGGCATAAGAATTTTACATCAGATAACTTGGTAGCAAAGATTTCAGGAAATTTTTTCTTGGCAAAACATGTCCCTTATAAGGTTGCTGAGGACGAGGGAATTTTCCAAAGAATCGACCGGGTTTCCCGTTGACAGCAAGTTGATTTGCAATGAATGTGTTCCCCCAGTCTCAATAAAATGTTTCACCCTAACATTTACTAACTGCACGGAGATTTGAAAAAATAAAGCTGAATGTACACTGTAAACTCTGAAGAAGAACACATGGAGGAACGTGGCTGTTGGTCTGTTATGTGAGTGACCCTTTTTAAGAGAAAGTTTACCCCATATTACACCTGACTAGAAACGCGAAAGTATCCTTTCCAAGAGAGTGGTGTATCTCTGGGCAGACCTCCCCTGAGACGTTATTGCCTAATGATGTCGAGCATTACAAGTCTGCGTGCGAATTGTGAGACTTACTTATTGATTCTCTGAAGGCCAGTACCCATTTTCGAAAAAAATACTTGCCTATCTGATTGTCAGTAGAACATGCTGTTATTTCGGAAGCTTGATTGCTTTCAAAGGATATGTAGAATACAGGGAATTGAAAGCCCGTATTGTGCTACACCAAGTCTAGTATGGTCCTGGAAAACTATATTAGATTTTCCTCTATTATATTTTTGACCAGTTTCGCAAATAGCTCAGGTTTAGTATGATGAAGTAGGATTAAAGTATGTTTCAGTCAACTAAGGGCTTCTATTCAACGTATTTGGCCATGTACATCAAAAACACAGCTGCCTCTTACTAAAGTGCCTTTTTCTTGAGGAAGCTTTCCTGAAAGATTCTGAGTGGTTTACTTAATGAGTGTTTCCTCCTGTGTGTTGCGTGTGGCCCGTTCACCAATACGAACTTCGATGTACTGGAAAAACTTCAGCTGCCATTTGGGGAACAGAATGTGAATCTCGATTTCTTTTGCAGTGAATACTCCAGATGTTCACTACACTCGTTAGTTCGGGATTTCCACGTACTAGCACAACATAGTGCGAAATATTCTAACGAATCATCTTGTGTGTCTTACCGTTTCTAGATTATTGGCGAAGTCAAACGAATTCGATTTAGGAGAACACTTCCTTAATCTGATGGTTGGTGTATAAGTTGCGCTCACGCAAACATTTCATCAAGAGCTAATAGTTCTGGGTGTCTGTGGCATGAGGCACCGTATTGGGATTAAGTCAACTACTTAAGGAACCAAGAATTGACTTCCCTTCGGTTCTCGGCAGGTCGACCAATCGAGGGGATCACGATGGAAAAAAATTCATGCTTCAAATTTTTTCTCTGAGCATCCACCTCGAGAAGGAATACTCTGTCATGAAACGTTTTTCTGTAAAGCGCATTGTCCCACTCATTATCTCAAGCGTGTATTAAGAGAAACGTACAAATGCCAACTCCAGTTAATGTGCTACTTGTGATCAGATGGAAAATATTCCTATCATGCTGGATCTACTTCTAACCCGGGCCTTGCTTATAGAGCTACAGAATTCCACGATTTTTTATTATGATTGGTCTACATGCAGAATGATGACTTTACGCTTATCCCTTGAGAGATAGAGATAAAAGTTTAGTTTGCTCTTTACCGTGGAGTACTTCCATAGCTTTCTGGTTTGTTTTCATGGTATTTTGATTTTTCCACGCCTCCTCTAACAAGCATTGCGTTGTCAGTGCAGTTTTGCGTATGCCTTATGAGAAATGGATGTCAAATTTTTGTAGTCCCGGCTGCTCGGATGGTTAGAAATAATGGTGCTGCCCAGATATTAAGAGTGTTGAAATACGCCCAAAGCCTTTTACCATATAACAGACCCATAGCCTGAATGACGGTGTAGGAAGGACGGTATAGCTGATTCTCATATGTTCACCAACAACACCACTATAAGCCAGATAAGGCTCAAAAGGTTCGGGACACTGGAATGGGTTCGCGTTACGACACTGGTATGGTTATATGATAGTAGCGAAATTCTGGCTGATGGGAGAATCCATTTTGTGTAGAATGTGCACAAATATACATGAAACACCCCACAAATTAGTGCTGTTGGGGAAAAATCAACATTATATTCGAAGTGTGATTCAAAGTGGGATAAACTTAGCGTTGCTGCGCACAATCTTAACGAAAAAGCCCTCGACAGATTAAATTTAAGGCGCTTGTGAAGACTAAAACATGCTAATTCAACTTGAAAATTATTTTTACATATTCCAACGCTTAACCTGCAGTGCGATTTTTAGCGATTTTGCCACGTTTTAGTCTAAAAAGTTGATGTCAACTTATGGTCTACCGCAGTGGATCCAAACGGATTGTGTATCGCGGACCCTTTCGTAATAGCGAAGTAGTTGGCAGTAGTTGGCACCCTGGTCATTCAGCGTCCAATGGAATTTTTTATTGTTTCAGGCCCTTTGGATGATGGCAACAATAGGAACGACATCGTTGATGTTCTATTACGCTAAGTTGTGGGTCGTCATCGTGGCGGGGACTATTCAGTTTCCAATTTAGGAACTCGCATGTGGATGGGAGCATACGGCTACTGCTTATGGACTGTAGCTGAAAAAATCATATTACGGTAAGTAATTCTTCTAATTCAGTACAACTGTTTCAGACTGCCTGAGCGTACCGTTCTTGCAAAATCAAATAGGTGACGTCGCCCCTGTGTTCACTTCTGAAGATGAACTTAACTTGATTGGAGCTTGCTCGACCTGAACGCTCAAGAACCAATTAGCTGGCCGTCGAGTAGCGAAACCACTACAGTTTAACTAGCACTCCCACCCTAATGAAACTGCCGGCGTGGTAAGTCCTCGATGCTGGTGGCTGGGCGAGGTAAGCACAGCAGAATTACAATATGTTCTGGTTAGCTGTAAAAGGTTGAATAAACGAAAACAGTTATTTTTTATAGACGTAATACACTACTCATAAGGTTGCTGAAAGCTCTTCGACAGCCCACGACCGGTTTCGCCCTTCTTGGGGCTCACCAGGTAGGCGCAGTACCCGAGTTTCCGTCAGCCTTATGTTCCAAATGCACGAAATTAGCGAGCTACACTCATTTGCAAACCAATTTGGTTTTGACGGGGGAGACTCACATGGAAACCAGCTGAATCTCTCGTTTACGATGCTTTTTTAAGCAACTGAATGTACTGCACCAGGCCGTATATGGTTTCATTTTCAACTTGGTTTACAGCCATATGGTAACCGATGAGCTTTAGGGCGCTCACCATTCATTATCTCCACACAAATGAAAGATAGATAGGTTTATTTTCCAAATGCCAGGGAAAAGTTTGGTCATCTCTTTTGTGTTTTCAGGCCCCTTTAGAAGAAAACCCGAAATCCGTGGAAAAAATAACCAATAAGTTCTAATGACCCGGCTGCAGTCAAGTGAAAATAAACCAGTTTGAAAATTAGCGGAATACACTCATTTGCATACCAATTTGGTTTCGACGGGAGACTCACCTGGAACCCAATTAAATGTCTCGTTTATGAGGTTTTTAATAGCTAATTTCGTGCAATTTGGCTTCAAGTAGAACATAAGGTTGACGTAAACCCGGGGACTGCGCCTACCTGATGAACGCGAAGCGGAAGGGCGAAACGGTCGTGGGCTGTTGAAGAGTCTTCGGCAACTTTATGAGTAGTGTATTACGTCTATATAATATTTCCCGATATCTCGAATGTAGTACCAACTCAAACGTGAGGCGACCTGGTGCAGCACATTTAGTTGCTTAAAAAAACATCGCAAACGAGAGACTCAACTGGGTTTCAGGTGAGTCTTCCGCAAAACCAAATTGGTATGCAAATGAGTGTATTTCGCCAGTTATTTTTTTACTTTGTAACTTGTAATATTTACCCCGGAATTGAAAAAATACTATGCAGAGCGTACTTTAAGTGAACCAGATGACCATTGGTTGACAGTTTCCATTTCAAGCTATTCATCAGTCTTCTTGTACTCTCAAGTTGGACGATTCTACCACTGAAATTTACCGTATACTTGATTTTAGGTGAACAAGTTTAAATATGATTAAAGTTCCTGGGACGTCCGCTTTGACATCTTTAGCCGAATTTTCACCGAAGTCCACCGGTTATCTGCAAATGACCACGTGTGAATGGGAAGGACAGTGGAGAAGATGGTGAAATCGTGCACCTAACAATAACAATAATACCAATGGTAAAAATAAAGCCCAGGAACCAACACCATCTTGAAATCTCTACCCCTGGGTTAGGAACCAGTACGTGCGATTTCCTGGTTCCTTCGCCGAGGGCTGAACATGTTTGAAAACACGTCCCGTCAGATTTGAACTTGTGTTCTGATATCAGGTTGATTCCTTTTACCTTCCGATTAACCACGTGAGCTGAACTCCTTGGTCGAGGATCCCAACCATCCTTCTGTCCAAGTGTAGACAACTTAGCAGGATCTTAGCTAACATGCAAATAATACTTACTCCAATAGAATCGTCTCGTT
>SJOL01006043.1:125577-175792 GCA_004794785.1 Opisthorchis felineus
TCAGTTTTCGGATTACCTTGTATAATCAAACACCAGGTTCAGTAAGTCAGATATGCTCCAACTGTTGTAGTTCTACACATACTGTCAATTTTCTCATAATATAAATCGCACCTGGTAGGTGGAGTAGTGGAACCAAATATTGGACTATTCAATGTTCTCCTCATCTATCCAACCAGAAACTTTTATAACCTGCCAACCATTTTTCTTATTCCCCTTCACTACCTTATGTTAATAGTAGCGCATTAATCCTCATTTGATAACCAATTTTTATGCACGACGTTGTGCGTTTACCCACAGATGTTGGAAAAAAACCTGTCCACTACCTATGATCCAACGGTAATCAAAACTATGGTCGAAAACTTGGTGCTGATTGCCGACGAAATGGACCAAGTAGATTACAAGAACTATAGCCAAGTAAGTGTTTTTCTGGTTTTAAGCTAGTTACTTCTCCTTGAGGCAACTTAAGTACTACAGGTTAGGAGGGTGTACCAAGTGTTAGGTGTTCACTTCTTTACCCAAGTATTCTGTAGCACAGATGTGTGAGAATGAAGCAGAAGGTCTGCCGGAGCGTCACCTCGACCGAATACTATTTCCCCCTGTTTACCCGGTGAGGGGAGTGGCAACAATGATTGCTTCAGTAGGTGAATGTGTGCGCCATACACGTGGGCGCCGTTCACCCATTGGACCATCTGAGAATCTGACTTCAGCCGGCATTTCTAGACTAAAACTAATCTTATATGTATAAGTCACGCCTGTGATTGTTCCCTGCGTCCGATTCGTTCTGTACTGCAACTCTAACACTTATCTCAGGGGCCAGGTTTCAAGATGGGCGACTTATAACCTGGAATCCTTTGAACCAAATATACTTTTTCTTTTCCTCTCACTCTGAAGTCCCTGTAGCGTGGAAGTTAGGCATGGCTCGCGTAGACTCGGTCGAAATTAAGTTCTTCGCAGCCTGAGAAATACAAGCACCGGCTGTAGCAAACTACCTTCAAGACAGTGGTGCACATATCCACACACTGAAGCAGCCGTTGCCACTATTTTCTCCGAGTAAGACGGGAGGTACGATATTCCATCAGACACACTTCTGTTTTGCTATGTAATTATACCGAATTGGTTAAACTATATTTTGAGTCCCAAAGTGATTGAGAAACTGTGGAACATAATAACATGCTGAGGATACAAATAGCCAACAAAGGTTTATGAAGAAAGTACTGAATAGGTGGCTGTTATATAAACAGGCTGGTGAAGCCTCGGTCAGAATGTCAGTTGCGCACCCACTGAGAATGGTAGGGTAATTTTATAAACGCTTCGGATCAATGTGGCTGGAAGAGATGGTCGAAAACCCTCTCGGTGAAATATTACACTACAGTTGATTTTTTTTCTCGCCTATTTTTCACCCCTTGCTGAATGTACACATCTCCTCCTGACAGTAACGACTAGCTGGCGGGAAAAAATAACTTCCTTGTATCCATCAGTTACAAAGTTTTGGTGGTCCTACATTTTTGCTGCTAGATGTGCAATGCTTGGAAAGACATTCTCTGGGATTATTTTAGGTTATTTCGTAAGAAATCCATAAAGATTGTCATCTAAGCAAAAATCTAGGCCATATAATGCAATATCTTGCCTGCGAATAGAGGCAAACAATAAATCCAAGAAGATCACGTCACTGTGATTTGGCGCGCACGAATCAGTTCCGGACCGAATATCTTATCATGGTTAGCGAAATACACTCATTTGCAAACCAATTTGGTTTTGCGGGAGACTCATCTGGAAACCAGCTGAATCTCTCGTTTATGATGTTTTTAAGAAGAGGTTTCAGCAACCTTATGAGTAGTGTATTACAACATATCACGGTCTTATGTTCCTTTGGGTTCAACGGAGGTAGCCACAGAATAGTGGAAGTGAATACGGCGGGATGGTCAGACCCGGAAGAAAATACTCAAAGCTAGTGCATTCTTCGGAGGCGTGCTGAAAACAGTGGCTGAGTGCCAGTTGATACTTGGACATAATTTGAGAAAAACTTGAGAGCAATTTCCACATGTTATGTCATTAAATTTCAACTAACCAGCTTTGGAAGGACTTAAATCCGGCCAGCTAAAATGACAAAATACAGTTATTGAGTAATTAAACGGAGCTATACAGCATTTTGAAAGGCTATATTTATCAAAACTCCGGACATTCTTTTCTATGGAGCTTTTACGAACTGATTTTCGTTGATCAAAGTCTGAGCCATGAGAACAGAAAACACAAACGGACTTTGTCCATTGGCAGCGCTGCTGATTCCGTTTCATCTGGTCCATTGTCAACATCTCGGATCGTCTAGTAATGAGGAAGGAAGACGAGCTATGTGTCTTACAAGTGGTTTGGACCCACTGAAATTTGTTTTGGCTGAGCCTACCATCTCTGTTCGGGCTACAAGACCATGAAAACCCTGAAACCAAAATACTGTTCACGATCCATTTTGAGGTCTTTTTTTGTTTTCCATTACTGACGCATAAATGGTACTTTTGAAGTTATTTTGTTAAACACCTCCAATAGTCTCAAATCTAAAAATTGTAAAACAAAAAGTGCACCTGTTTAGCTAATAGCGGAACAATCATGAATTGATTTACACATTTTAGTTCTTAAAACTACTCCGCACTTCATCTTATAGTCATGTTCTAAACCATCAAGAAGAATCATCCAAACATCCCGTACATCGGGAGCACTGAAGGAGACCGTTAACTTTTTACGTTTGTTTACAAGATAGCCGAACAAATAAAAGCAACATTTTTCATCGTCGCTTTCGTCCACCACCCACTCACGCGCGCACTTTTGTAGGTGTGCATACGCACAGCCGCACACATTTTCATGACTCATCAACATGGTCCGACGACTTAGCTGTCTTCCACTGCGCGGGAAACAGACAAATGTGTTGAGTCATTATGGGCGTGTAATTCAAACCACAAAATCAGTGATAGATGTGTCGTCGTCTCCACCGTTATTGTCGGACTTTCAGACTCCCCATGACCTGACGAATTCCATTCCTGTTGGAATCGTTGGGGATGCTGCTGTGATGTTGTTGACTCAAGGCATATTATCTAAAAGTGAATGAGACGACGAATAGTTGGTAGACCTATACGGGCCTCGAATGTCCAGACGACGATGATAAGGGCGATGGTGGTGGTGTTATATGCAGGTGGTGCTGTCCAGAAGCGAAAATGCAAGACGAGATTACACAGTCTACGTTGGCAAATAACAGAACACATACATGCATACAGAATGAGGGCACGAGAGTGCTTGGGGTGGTGCGAACAAGTTGTTTTTCTCCTGGACACCGGCAGTACGACTGATGTCGGTAAACCGCAAGGTCTTGTGTATTCCATGGTTTAAAAGGTGTGCGCACGGAGTTACGTGGAACTTGCCATAGTGTCTGTCCTATCTAGTGTGGGGCAGTGAACAAACAACTTCCTTTTTTAGTAACAACAGACTATTTCTTGATGTCACTCCTTTAGCTTTATCCTGCTGTATGCTACAGAGAGCGTTTAATTAGTCCACTGACAATATGTTTTCATGACCAGCATCGTTTGATGAAACTGCAGGATGTTCGTCACAAAAGGGATCTTCGACCACTTCACTTGGGCCTGAAACAGCGTAATTCCCAGTTCTGCAGCAGAACTGTGAAACACATAACTCAGTATATCAACACCTTCCTGTATGTCACCGCGCAATATGTAGGCATTTTTATTGCTGATCCTTGTGAACTGAGCTGGAGGTTTGAATTCTAACAGCTTTTTCATCACTCTTCCAGTTTACGAAAGAATCCAGTTGGAACCAGAGTTGCCTGCCTCCCATTATTATTGGTGGTGTTTTGTGCGCCGCCATTGTGTTTTTCAAACTGTGAACTCTGAAGGTTCCAGTCCACCAGGGATGAGGCGATCATAAACGGTATAAATGCGGAGCGACGTGTGGGAAAACAGTCCACCGAAAATGGAACGAGGCCGAGAAATGAAAAAGACTACGAAGATGGCCGAAGACGACAGAATGGTCTATTGGAAAATGGGACCCACATTTTTGGAAAATAACAATGAAATAAATGGTTTCTTGGTTATAACTCGTTCATATTCAAATTCAGTACACGGATTGGATGTCAATGACAACTACTCAGTCATTATTCTTGTGCAGTGAAACATGAATTGTAATTTCGAAACAACCCAAGTAAACGTGTGGTTCGCTCATGGAAAGGTCAGATGAAATATTCCGACTAATCATGAGTAGTTTGTTGACTATTTAAATAAGTAAATAGCTGACTGTATCAATAAACATTTAATATACGTTTTTGTACAAATACAAGGGCCCGTTTGTTCGCCTTCTTACCGGCAACTTCAAAAGAATTGTTCCTCTTGTGCACAATGACCTTTCGGAATTCTTGGGTCTTCGAAACCAGAACCGTAATGTTTTGCATGGTTCATAATTTAGGCCTTATGCTTGACAAGCAAGGAGATGTCCGACCCACTGCAAACACTAAGATAGCAATGACATCCATTTAGTAACCTAACCCATACATACAGGTTGAAGCACTGAGGCAGATAGATGCAAGAAGATCGTATTGGTTCTTTAGTACCCTTTAATCAATAAAACCCTCTTAAGACCAGCATATTGATTTAGATATCAGTCAAATGATAGCAAAAGGAGCGGGATGGATCGAGATCCTGTGCAAGACAATTACGTTTGGTAAAAGTGAAACTGTCGACCGCAGAGCGATGGTTTTAATGAGTGGTTGCAATAGGATCGGTAACCTTAAAGGCACACTAGCTGTGTTGACACTGCAGGGAGATTCTGAAAAGACTTGGTGCCCCACCCCCATGTCGTACAGGTGACATCCTATGGATGAAGGCAGTGGCTTTCGGTTTGCACTTAAATCGGTAGCCAACACTAGAAGGAGTGAAGACTAAGCATAGCGAGAAGCATGCACCGTTTGAGGCAGAACAGACTCGTCGCATTTTTACTATCTGAGATTATCTATGGGAATTAAATGATGGTAGAACGTTCATGCTGCGTCTAATATGTTTTATCCACTAAAACCGCACTAAGTCGAAGATAACGTCTCCACATAGAGTATCCCCAGACGAAAAGACTATGTTTTGTCCCAAGAGAACGAGTTCGAACTTGGTTTTTTGTGTGAAGAAGTATTATCCGAGCTAGAAGCTCGAGACTTAAGATGTGTGGATTGATGCAGTCCAGGAAGGCGTCTAGTGTCCTGAATAAGTCAAATCATGTTAACCAGCTCTAATTATTTCTTCCCATTTTCGCCGGTTCTACTAAAGTTTCCATGTGTCTGTGGTCATAAAACCCAAGGAACACTTTTTAACCCTCACCCGGTTCCTGATAAATTGAAGTGAATAAAAGATATATCGTTGAAAATTACGGACTGATTCTCAGGGTGGAAGTAAGTTACCACAACGGACTGTGCACTACTACGCCCTCTGTCTCCATGACAGTTTAATCGGGAGTTCGAAAGCTGTTTCTTACCCCACGGCATACTAAGCACCAACTAAAGTCAAAAGCAAATAAAGATATGGAGAATTTAGTTTCCATTCTTCATATTACACAAATTTAAACCGGCCGCTACCAGTAAGTGAATGTCTCCAAGAAACATTTGCGTTGTTCACACCTTAAACCAATGGCATAACTATTCTGGTTTCGGAAACGGGAATCCCCCTACACAACCAAGTTACTGTGGACACTTCAGCCCCCAGTTCAGTGTTTTTAAAACCTTTCTTTGAAGTTCCGCCAAACCCACCAATGACTCACAGCATGAGCACTTGCGTTCTTCCTCTCCGTTTACCATGAATCAACAAAAAGACCGGCTTTTTCCTCTTTGGAATGCGGCCAACTGAACCACTCGTGAAGCATTCGACGACCGCCCTTCACTCTTAATGCAAGTTGAACGGACGATATCCAAGTTGTTCAGCCACAAACTGACCATCACTTACCTTGCCTTGTTTTTCCCCAGCCAAGTAGAGTTCAGTTTATTTCGATCCACCAGAGAAAATAAATCATTTAAAAAATCAACACTCTACTCAGAAGGTTGCTGAAAACCCTCTGAGAGCCCACGACCGGTTTTGCCCTTCCACTTCAGGATAATTGAGTAGATGAATTCCTTGAGCTTCCCTCAACCTTATGGTTGACTTGAACTCGCCTACCTCATGAGCCCCAAGAAGGCAGAAGACGGTTGTGTCCTGTCGAAGAGTTTTCGGTGACCTTTTGAGTAGCGTGTCACTTCTGGACAACGTACTGCGATATTTCGAATATCGTGCCAAGGGAAACATGAGACGTCCTGGTGCAGTACATCCGGTTGGAGCGGACCATCATAAATGAGAGATTCAGCTGGATTCAACTGAATCTCCTGTCAAAACCAAATTCATGTGCAAATAAGAGCATTTGTCGACTTGAGTCAAGTTTTCTATAGAGGAAAATGTTGGTAGCTCAGGTAGCGTAGATGGTCGTTGGCTTGTTCGCTGAGCTGGGCAATTTGATCGCAAACGTTCCATCACCAATCGAAGTGACATCATCAGTACGTTATTAGGGAGCGTAGTGGTGCGTAGCGGTGGGTTGGTGGTTGTGCACAACCACCCGTCTCCCGTTTTGGCCAGGCATCTGAAAGTTCTACCACAGCTTTCTGTGACGTTTGCAGTGATTAGCCTTGTTGCTTTTTAAAGTTCCCGGTGACTCTGGCACTGTGTGGGGAGCTCGTGAAGGGACAAAGACAAGGCTCTGGGTTTCCCAGTTTACACTGACGGTTTACGTAAACTTGCAGAAATAGGGTGCCGATTGGACACAGTTGCAGTAGATGCTTGTGGCAAAGTGCTGGTGGTTGCGTCCACCGAGACACATTTCCTCTTCCTGTAACTTTTTGAGAACTCAACCCTTGTTCAGATGAGCTGCGCGGTAACCGCAAGATGAACATACGTCGCAGAGAACATAAAACAAAATTACGTTGGATTATAAGTTTTTGCTAGTGAGCTGGAAATGCTTACATATGTCAGACACGTCTATCTGTGCAAGCTGTTCGTCTACACCAATTCTGTTTCAAGGCATCCCAACATTTTTCACCAGACGGCATCGATAAACTTCTTGAGGTTACCGGACATCAATCTTGACCGAAAGCTTATTGTTATAGGTAAAGCATCCTGGGGGATGCGTAGTGCCTCAATTTCTAGTCACCTCCCGTCTCACAGCCATACAACAAAAGAACCCATAATATGGCTTGAAGTGACACATAAAACGCTCCATATTCCTCACTTTCCTTCCTTGGATTGTAAGTAACGAGTTAAGCAAGTGAGTTGCTAGATTGGTCCCCTCATCCAACAGCACTCACTTCTTCCACTTCTTTTCGGTGATGAGAACAATGTCTGTTATATATTCCGGAATGATGGAGTTTTCTTCATCGAAAATACGAACGACCTCTTGAAGAACTACCAGCGCCTGTCGCATCCGGCCATCTATCATAAACTTGAATTGGAATTTTTAGCGTGTGCACGCTCGTTGGACACCGCTCTCCTTAGAGATATTTTGGGCAGATCCCTACGCTCCCACGCTTATGTGTGCAATTACGAAAAATTCATTTGGTCCACGTCGTACGCCAGATCACTAACATAAGTTTAGCGGTACATTCTTTTCAATAATCAAGAAAGACCGCGCGGTGAGTCTTTTATGTAAATAAGCTCTCTAGGGGTTGAGATTCTCCATAAGGAAGTCTGATTGCGGCAGCACCGTTTGCAGCTGAACCGGATTCATTGTTCGACTACTGCCTTGAGGAGTCTGTGTCACAAGCGGTATTACTTGGATTGATTTTAAGCTGAAGCTGTTGGGAGCTGATAAAATAACCACCCAGTATTTACCATTGTATTGTTTGCTACATATTCGGAAAAAAATTCAAAATAAGTTACATGGTGCTATGTTCTGTGTTTATTTTTATCTTGGCAGTACAAAAATCTCTAATCGTGACGGCGACGAACGGGCATTATAGAGGTTCGCTTCATTACACTGGTCAATCTCGGGCACTAGTAGCTCACATTGTTGACTACCCGGAGGTTGTGTTTCTCCGATCAATGCGAAAATGCATTTGCAAACGCGGTTTGCCCTCCTGAAAAACAGCATGAATAGCATTACCTGGGTACACAGAGTGCGCTACGGGTCTTTCTAGTCAGTTACCCAGACGGTTTCTGCGTTAGGGGGCTTAGTGGACGTTAATCATTAAATCATCGCGTTGAATCCGATAGCAGTAACCGAAACGAAGAAATGTTTTAAACTGCCTACCTGATCAGTCGGGTAAACCGTTAGTAGGCTGTCAGTGATAGTTCCCCAGTAATTTACGTTATGTTTCTTACGGGCAGAACTTTCAAAGTTTTACTTCCTGGTCTGCGGAATACAACACAAAGTAAATGGTCCGAACCAGGAATTCACAAATCCAGGTCCAATGGAATTCACGAAACGCATATGTTAGGATAAATATCCGTTAATGTCGATATTTAAATTCACATTCCTTAAAACCGAGTTATAAATTAGTCGATGTGATTCTGGATCTACTCTCAACAACTTGGCGTGTCGTTTAATGACTAGAGTAAGTGAAATTCATTTGGATTGGTCTTTAGATTGTTCGCCGGTTTCCAAGCCTGTTAACCTATGGCCTATTAGGCATGTAGTCGGGTTGCCAGGGGGTGTATTGTGATAAGGACATCAATTGTATGTGGCAGGTGACTGATGATGTGCAGCTGACCTGACGACTAAAGCTTCTCTGTTTATATTGTTGGCCGTGTCCGTAACAGGGTTATCGCTCCAACCTTAGATTACCAATGCATACAAGAACCATAGGATGACGGAATTTTGGTTTCAGTACTCTGGCGGACACTCCCATATAAAGTTAAATTCACTTAACCTTAGGCTATTTGTTTTTTCTGTTTGATGGGTTTAAAATAGGTCTTACGAAAATAAGACATGTTCATCAGACACATATTTTGTGAACCGCTGGAATAGTACGCACAGCAGCGACAAATGAGAACCGTCCATGGGAACATATATAATTAGGGAACAATATAGCGGGTAATAAAGAACAATATGACAAACTTTCCAAAAGTTACATGAAAAGTCGGACACTTGTCACCTTACAACTCATCAAAAGATGCCAACTGTTTTTTCGGCAATCAGGCATGACGATTACTTTCGTTTTATCCATGATGAACAAAAATGTTTGCAGGCGCAGCTTCGCCGTATTGGGCAACTGAGGTTCAAGTTCCTTCTATTGACCAGTGGTCTTAATAACTGAAATTACTGTTCACACGAGTGGTTGCATCTGAGAAAATCTTTACACCTACCTTGGAGGACAGTTTTAGAGATGGTCGGCCCAGTTTTTCCTATCACTGCTGAAAACAGTTCGAAGTGTTGGTAAGCTGAGCCGTTCAATGACAGAGCAAATCTGTGGTTGTTGTGGTCAAATTCCTTTACAGTAACCTCATGCGCTTGTCTCACACGGAATTAAAATGCCGACGTTTCGACCTGTTGAAGGAAAACGTTACGGGTCACTGTCCAACTAAAGTAATTCAGCTTAGAATGATTAACTGCAGAAAATAATGAAATCGAGAAATTTCCACATCTACTTTCCTGAAGGTAACTGCGTAGAACATGTGGAATTCTGATCGTATATTGTCTTTTCAGGCCAGCTGCACAACAAGTGAGTTAAGCACTCTCCCGTGGTGATTAATGAGGCAGTTATTTTAGCTGCTTCTAAAAATCATCCCAATCATTCCATTCAGTTGGGATTTGAATGACAAGAATATATTATATATATAATAAATTATAATAAATAATAATTAATAAATAATAAGGCAGTTATTTTAGCTGCTTCTAAAAATCATCCCAATCATTCCATTCAGTTGGGATTTGAATGACAAGAAAAAACATAAAATGACGGTTAATAATGTTACTATGATACGCATATATTAAGTATATATTGAATAATTCTAGCCACGCTCTTGGATCGCACTGATAAAGATAAAGAGGTTATTCTGCCTCCCTCCCAAAGCCACTCAAATCTGCGTGATATGGTGCAGTTCTATGATCATTGTCTCGAGCAAACTGACCGCAACATGCTGCGGCCTGATTAGTATGTTCCGTTTTAATGGCGAGTACAGTTCGACTGTTCTGAGGAATCCATCGAGCAAGACAAAAAAGTGTCGATAATCGAAACTAGCTTTTTTTGTCAGTTTGGTGGCTTAACCGTGCCGTCCGGTAGCACAAATGACCACGAAGCGAAGGCCGAAGTTCTCCTATTGGACTAGGTTAGACTAAATTGGATATGATACCCCACTCCAGTATACCACATTTGGTAACTCAAGTAATTCGAGTATACCGATAGAAAATAGTGGTCCTTATGTGGCCGGTGAAACATCGAAAGATCAACTAATCAGCTCGAGAGAAGATACGGGGGACGAATGATAACAAAACAACAGACTGGCTCGAAGATGACGCAAAAATTCACAAGGGAAACATTAAATAATGAGGTTTCGTGAAAAATGCTCATTTTTATCTCTACTAACATCCTAAACTCAGGGAACATTGCGGAAAATTCCATTTCAAACGGGCTGAGATCAAAATAGAATCATATGAAACGCACACCGGCAGAGCAGGTTTCTCTGGCTTGAAGACAAGTTAGTTTTACCACGGTGTCAAAGGCCTGGTACGCTCCGGATTAGCTCTCCCCCACACGAGCGAACATATGACCATGTCTCACTGATGGTTCCTATTAAGGAATGGTGGATACTTGGAAATTTTCTGAGATGTAAACTGGCGACTGTCTGCCTCTTAGTTCCACAGTAAATGGAGGTTTTGCTTGACGCAACACACTGAGCACAAACTTGTTGAAAATTTTTCGACAATGCTGTGTTCCATCAAGATAATGTACTATAATATCTCGAATAGCACAGCGCCAACTGAAACCCCATGAGGCGATCTGTTTGCAGCAATTCAGTTGAACAAATGTTGTAAACAAGAGATTCAGCCGGGATTCCGTCGAGTCTGCCGGTAAAACAAAATTAGTGTGCAAATAAATGTATTTCGATAATTTTCCACAACTGGGGTTCAAGAAGAACATAAGATTGAAGGAAACTGGTGGATTGCGCCTAGCTGAGTGAAACATGAGGAGTTCTGTTTGCAGTACGTGCAGTTGGAGAGTGTCCTAAACGAGGGATTCAGTTAGCATTCAGTTAAATCTCCAGTTCATACCAGATTAGTTTGCAAATCGGTGTAATTCGCGAATGTATTGGTTCGTTTGAATGAGTCGTTCATTGGATTTGGTTCCGATTATTCACTGTAAAATTGGGCTATTTCTTTCAGTTGAGTTGGATCCCAATGACGTGTGTCATTCTTCGCCATATATTCCCACCTTTAGCATTTTAATTCTGATGATAACTTGGTTTTCTAAATCTTTCAGTCTTCTGCCGCTGAACTCCCTCTCAAGTTGAGGAAACAACTGTTATGGATATAAAAATATTCCGTCGACCGATGGGGGATTTTTTTGAAGTAATGCTTAACCAGCACAATTTCTACAGAGTGGAACTTATACTTTCAGTTATTTTGAAACAGATTTCGTTTACACGCGACGTACTTCTTGGCGAAATAAGCCATGCACTCAGTGCCATTGAATATCTCTAACTGAAACTTACTAACCAGCTTGATGACACAAGTAACGGTCGTCAGTCCTTGTTAGCCAAGTCTTCAGAAAGAAGGCTCTGGTGCCAGCTGGACAAATCTGAACAACTCAGTCCGCTTTGTCACGAAGGTATCCTTAAAGCCATGAATGATCTTTATTTTCATGTTTTTGGTTGTATTGTTTTGGTTCAACTTATTTTACAGTACCGTTGCCTCCAATCTCTGTCGTATCTCCGATATGTCCAAACGAGTGGTGAATTTATTCCCTTCCAAGATTTGCTAAATTGCATAATAATCCATCACAAGCGCCTGTAGCATCCATTACTTAACGGGAAATTTGGTTCGTAAATTTAGGCTAACGACAGAGCATCTTCGATACGGTGTTTCATCTTGGAAACCGGAACGTGCTCTTTCTTGGGCTCCGGGCTGCTAATGTGTCCCCTCGAAGGGGGCGTTTTCTTGTGGACTGAAGAGGCTGTATTGCAATTCGGAGGCCATGTGATTACCACTGACATCAAAAAATTTCACACATTCGAATTTGTATGATTGATCGCTCAAACATCCATCGAAGGTGAATCCTCATATCATTACACACTAAGATGAAGTGTACAGCACAGCACTGTTCCAACGACCCCAAGTATAATTTGATGCAAGGCTGGGTTAGTTTGGAACAAAGCCAAGGAACACAGCTCATCTATCAAACAACCGGACAATCAAAATCAGGCCATAAGAGCGCAAAGAGAAATTATGTCCGCTGAAAATTTGCTTGCGGATCACAATTACTGACTATTCACAGTGTAATCTCTGCGACGTGAAAACCGGCTGTGCTCAGCAGCTTCTCTGATCTAGCGGACTTCAATAAGCTGCACGCTCGTGAGCACAGCCAGGTTTTTCAAACCTCTGATACCCTGCACCTACATATTAGTTCTATGGGCGACAGTTTCACACGGAATGTAACAACTGGACATGCCTCCCAAAAAGTTGTGCCCCTACTCACTCTCAAGCCTTCGTGGCCAAACGGAATAGGCCCCGCGGAACGATGTATTTCTGTCTTCAAGTAGGCATCTCCTCCTATGTCACCTCCCGCCAGTCGGTCCGTTGGTTAAGCGTTACATCAACGAACATAAGTGAAACTGTTATGACTGTTCATGCAATACACATACCTTACTACGGCCAAGTAATCGAAAACCTCTACATTAATTTTATTCAGCCATATTTGGATAATGTTACTTAGGTAGACCAGCCACATGCGACATTAACGAAACCACAATGTCCTGCCAAAAGTGGAATTCTGCAATGTCCTGGCAGTGAAAACATCGTGTTGATGGTAGACGTTATGTGGCCACAGCCACAGGCGATGGGATCCCACTTTCATTTGTCTGCAGCCTCCTCACCCTCTCCGAAAGTCTGCTTTTCCAGGTGTGTGCCAGTCACGCACTAAGACATTTTGTTCTGTCAAGCGGAAGACTGTGAAAGAACTAGCTGACATCGAAAGGTGAGTGTCGCTTGTTCTATGGATGAGCTGACGCGACTAGGGAGGGGGATCGTATCGTATGCAGAATTTTGGACTACTAATATGCGCCTGCGGTGTTGTGGATATGTGTGTGTGTGCCTGCATGTCATGACACCAAAATGGCGGACACAATGCCACTCAAATTTAGACAGCCCCATCATCACATCCACTCGAGGTTGATCATAAGTAGACATAAGTGGGACACGTCTTAACGTCGCCTGACAGATGGCACCTTGTGGAGCGAATTGGTGATGCAATCGGGGTGATAAACTGACAGAGGTAAAGAACGCTGTGAGACTTATTAACAGTGACATATTGTTCTGTTCGTTCCGCGGCTGAAAAACAACCCAAATACACGGAGTAGTTTCACATGATGATCGCAAGTCGGCGATCGAAAAAAAGCGCATAAACAGTGGCAGGTGCCACGTGGTTGAGATGGTGAGTGTCTAACAAGTAGGTCGACCAACATGTGATACACTATCGATATAAATCCCATTCTAAATTAAGAGAACCCTAATTGGATGGAATTTGTGATTTTTAGTCCACAAATGAAGCCTAGGGGAACCGTACGACTGTTTCATCCTTGATGAAAATCATCTCAAAAAATCCAGTTGAGGCTTAGGGTTGGAATTGAACACTCAGATATGGGTGACGAATCTCCAGTGTAGATGGCCTGCACTCATACAGGATATGCGGTTGTTTACTCCACGAAAACAATCCAGTTAAGGTGGTACAGGAGGTAGCCATCTCTGAACTGCTGACTACACTTTCTTAATGTGACACGGTATATTAAGAAACCTTATGCACAGTACTGAGCAAAAATCGGTTCTCCATAGGATCAGCACCATTTGTGCTTCAGGAAAAAAGTTTGTTTAAACAGGCATGAAGTTAATTGGCTTCTGAAACGGTCAGCTGGTGACTTTACTTCAGACATAACCAAAAGCAGATCGTATTGTAGTTTCAGACCTACCGTTTCCATACAGGTATACGGTATACAGGTTTTAGGATTACACTTTGACCGCACTTTTAGGAAAGCAGTCATGACAGAACAATTCATTGCACTATGTCACTGGTAGACATTATGGGTGAAAAGGCCAACGAAAATCACGTACTGAGAAAGATGTTGGCAGACAATCTAACTGGCATAGCCGATGTCGCAAACAGCCGATGGGGTGGCAAAGCATTGCAAATTTATAGAACACATCAATCTTTTATTCGTTGCCTTCCGGTCTAATTCTACAAAAAGCAAGCAATAGTGCACACGAGCGCATCATGTTATGACGCCAGAAATGCAGCTTATCGAAAAAGTAGTAAACCGTACGCTAGGCTTCAGGAAAAATTGTACTGTCTGTATGGTGGCAAGGGCCTAAGATACTGAACGTTCGGAAAATATATTATATAGTTTGGTTAAAATATGTACATCAACCAGCACAATGTAAACGGCCGTGAGTGTTACCAAAATACTCCAGAAAGCACTTGTAATACCTTGAACATATCTATTATAAACTGTGATGGTTTAGTATTCGAATTCGACATTGTCGCCAACTTTCTGACTACTCATACTGCGTAAAGTAGCACCTGGGGGATGGATAGTTTGCTAAAATGAATGGATTTGGAGACAAATGAAAAGCCTAGGGTCCAGCCCCACTATCGGTTTCAGTTTGAAGGGCAAATTACCAAGTTTTGTGTGTACTCACTTGTTTGCTCATGCAGACATGACAAGGCGTTTGTCAGACAGGATGCGAGAACTTGTTCCCGTGTCTCTGACTAGTAGCCGGAGGAAAGTGGGCTTAGGTGCAATTGCGTCAAATTTGACCGGAACCAGTCATGTCATCGACAAAGAGCACGCCTTCAATATAATTCATCGGGTAATTCTGAACCGATCACGGCTGGTACGATCCGGACTATTATCGATCGCAGAGGCGATTGGAATCCGACTGCTGGACTCACAACTTTGAGTCCAAAAGAAATTTGTGCAGCGTCTGAACTTGAGTTGGCCTGTGGAAAATCCGGTCCCACAAACTTATCTGACACTGAAGTCACTTGCTCGACTCCGTGGCCCATTGGCTCGTGTACCTCTCTTCCTTCATTCCCTTACTTCCCTTACCTTCCCTTATTTTTCTTTTTCTTTCAGTAAAGTGTATGTACCCCTGATTTTCACGTAACCATTTTCACGTGATTTTCGGTACGATATAAAGCTCTGATAAATTAGCCAACAGGAACAATTACAGAAAACGAGCTCTGTTTGCTACCTTCATTTTTCTCATATAAAGATCCTTGTTCTCAAGTAAGCGAAAATTGTCCTGTATCTTTGCTAAATTTGCAGTTTCATAAACGAAAGGGATTAATTGCCCCCCTGGTTGGTCCATAGCACTCAGAGTAATTATTAATTGGCTAGGAATATAAACACTCTAATTTAGAAATTTTGAAGTTCCTACCGCAATATGGTATACTACTCCTAATAGCTTCTCAAAGGTTGGTCTGTATGTACGTTTGTATGAATCCGATACCACTCTACTGGAGTACGCAGGAGGAGATCGGTGGCAGGAAATTTTGATAACAATTTATTTGAAGGTTAGATTAGGAGTCATCGTTATCTTGAGTTTATTAACTTCCCAGTATTGGCATACAGCTGACTGTCCAGTCGACATGAACACCTTTGTGGGCAAACAAAAAAACACAAATGTTCAGGACTAAAGTTTTAAGGCAGCCTTATTCTTTCCTCAGAAGAGATCGTGAATAGTAGTGCACAACTAGAAGGCTGCCTTCAAATAGCCATCACCCTGTCGGGCAACAGGAAGGGCGTATTTTGTCGGCAATGACGTATTCACTGGATTACGACCATCAGTTAATTCGAGAAATCACTACTCAGCCTGAGTTCTGTCTGAAATTTACCACTCACGAAACCGAGGGCACATGGGCTTACCTCTTCAGTTTCGCTCCCTGTCTTGCCGCTTGAGTGCAACTAACCACAGACAATTCCATCTTTTCAAGCCCATTAAAAATGCGTCATCTGAAAAACAAAACTTTGATATTTTTTCTAACGGACTATTTTTCGGACCGAAGAACTGCTCCAATTCAAAGAGCATATCACTTTCCTCTGAACACACTGCTGTAGGTTGCGTAACCGCCCCAGCAACTGCCAGCATTCTGAACTTGACAGTTTTTGATCGAGGCCCATCAGATTACATGCACGATTTCTTCTTCAGCTGGGTACTTCTCAGCCAACTATACGCTTGAGCTAGGATTACGCGTTTCATGATCTTGTTAGACGGAGTTTTGTTCACTTATTCTGCCTGACAGACATTTCACCAACGAAGGAATATGGTCTAGCAGAGTGTACTGAAAAATTGAAGACATACCGATGAAATGTAGATATGTAGGAGAAAATGTGTTTCGTTTTTTAATGAAAATCATGAAGCAACATAAGAGTCACCCCAGTATGTGGGAACCTTGGTTGCTTAAGGAATCATATCATCAACCATACACACAAAATCTTAGTGTCACAAGTTACCAAGGTTGCCCTTGAGACATGTTAAATAGTAAGGCACACTTAATCTAAATGCATTTCGTTGATAGTTCTAATTGGTTTCATTTTGCACGCAAACGTTGATAGAATGTAATTTTTTCCAAATTTTCGAGTGAAAAGAATTCATTTTATTATTCCGATAGAAAGCCACTGTCGTTTTAGCGGCCCTAATACGCCATTCCTGACAGAACACGCACAAGTTTTTCTTTGCATATAAATTACCAAATCCCTTGCCTGATTTACCCCTCAGGTGATCTAGAGAATAAAAGTTTAGTTGTGTTTTATCCTCCAATGTGTGCTTCATCAGTTCCTGTCTATGTCGTTGCAAAGAGCTGATGGGAATGGAAGAAACTTATTCAACGTTTAACTATGTATTCTTGCTGCTCGTTCAGCGTGATAGTTAAAACCAATTAACCTATATAGCATTTTTTGCATTTTGAAATTTATAACGGTAGGTAAGACTCACTGTGATTGGTTTCCGACAGTAGTTGGTAGTTAAGGTTATTTCTGTGCACTGTATTAGGCACAAAAGATGAAATGTTCACGTTCAGTTAAACAAACGAAACTCCCGAAATGAATCAAAGGCAATGAATGTGAAGCTTTTATTCTTCATGAAAGAGTAGACTGAAAGTCACAGCCTTTTCTTCATGGCTGTCAACGTATACACATAGCCTAGTTTTTATGCCACTGTCAGCAGCTAAATCCGAGACGAGATTATCTCCGATTTCACGCAAAATGTACATGAGCGTGCCTCAGCAACCTTGGAACCTGATTCACCAATATCAAAATTTCTTCAAGAACAATAGTTTGTTCAACGATTTGATGATCACCATGCCATTAGAATCATCCTAAAGCTAATATTGTGGGCCGATCATGACCTCAGCACCTCACAGTGGATTAGTAAACGGATTAAAATTAATCTTTTGTAGCTGCCACTTGTCGTCATGGTCTCCGAAACTGGTTCACCTATGCAAACTGACAGTTACTGAATCATGGTCCCGAATTTCGTGCGGTGACTTACCTTGGGGAAACGGCGCTCAAGAAGAGCTTGGACGACCAAACTAGAGTCCAGATCAGCACATTTCACTTTGTACACATTCGATTTTTGAAAAAAAGCTTGGTTAATTCATTCTGGAATAGTGATGGGGAGCCTATAAGACAGTGACAGAGATTTTTATCATTGTGGACTGCCATGATATTTGCATATTTTAACAGTGTGGCAGCACTATATAGTCAGTATTAACTTCAAAATAAGTGGAACACACGCTGGTTTATCTGGCGATTCTCGCTAACAGGCTACAACGTTTATTGCACTTTAGCATACTTATCACCAATTGGTCTGACCTTGTTATCATCATTACCTTGAATACGGGCCGACGCACATACAATGCAAACGAAGAGACTTGGTCCCTGGGCGGGACTGGAGTACACAAACTCTTGTTTGCCGGGTGAGTACTGTACCAACTAAGCTACCGTGGACGCTGCTCACACATATGTACTTGAAATCACACGGACTCGCCACACCACTACTATTATTACTAATAGTACTTTCTGGATGTTGGTAACGAACTACTTGCTTCGTTCCGCCAAAGCATCTGGATTCGAAAATACCCCTAAAACGTGCATATGTAGAACAAAATGATAATTCAGTTTGAGATGCCGATAGCTCCCATGACGATGAAACGATACTACTCGATTTCATACCCTGACCAGTCCACTGACCCAGTCCATCTTGTCCTGGCTGGGAAGTAGGTATTTACGGCATTTGTTTCAGTTATTACTTCATAAGTACACTTAGTCGTCCGTTATTACAGTATGAAATAACATGACCGAAAGAAGCCTTGTTAGCTCGCTTGGAAATAAAATTTCTGCTTCGTATCGTTCGAGATCAACTGTGGTATCCATAAGGTGAAAGGAAAAAAACTGTTGTTCTCTTCAAAACCGCCGACTTCTTAATCGGAAAGCATAAATAAGTACTTGCTTTAGCGCAGGTTTTCCAGGAATCTCGATGCTGAGCTCGCTGTATTTTAAGATGGGAGGACTTGATGCGACTGACAAGGCACCATTCATAGCTATCCTTTCTGCCCTGCGGTTATTCATTTTACAAAAATGAATCATTCATTCAACCCAACCACCTCCCCACTGACCGATAAATCGCCTCTTTCAAGTGTGAAAAAAATAATTTACAGAGCAGACACCGCTTTGGTTAAACAGTTCTCAAAAGCATCTCTCATAGGTTTTGTGGTTTGGTCAAGTTGCCGTGGTAATTACAATTGGTTTAAGTGAAATATTCGCCAAATTAGACAGATTTTCATGCAAATGAGGCTGTGCTATCTGAAATTGACTTGCCAATAAGCATAGTGTTGTCTGGTCAAATAGACGCAAAAAATCTCGCATAAATTTGCTGCGAGTGTGAAACAAACCGCCATGCGTGTTGCTAGCTCACAACAAACCCTTTTTGACGGAAGACGAATTTGATGAATTTGACAGTGCATAAAAAATGGGCTAACAATTTGAATTGATCACAAATCATGAAAGCCAAATAAATCAAGGAAAACTATCACTTACAGCTGCAATCTGCAAAACGAGGGTTTGAAGCATACTTACATCTATTCTATTCTTGAATTTTCACGCTCAGTTGCATTTCTCATTTGTTTACACCAACAGAAATTTCAGAATTTTTTTCGCCTGCTGATAGGACCACAGTTCTCAAGTTTTTGATTATTATTTTCTATATTCACCTAGAATCCATACTTTTCCTATGTTAGAATAGCCCGCCATTTTGGGGACATACTTGGATAAAATTGCTGAGGTGACTCAACACCAATCTTGGAAGCCTCGAGAAAGACGTGACGAAGATCACGTGCCACAATAAAGTGCCCTAAGAGACGCAAAACCCTTCGGGTTTCATGCCGCCCTTTGAACACCCTTGAGATAGTTCATCTTGCGAATTCGATGGAGGTGACTCAGAATCGAGCCAACTTAACAGGATGACTGAAATGACACGAAAAGTCACAGTATGGAGAATATTGTAGACAGTAATTCATTTTATGAAGCTTTGAACTATTCAATAACGTCTAACAAACAAATATTCCGGGAACTAAATTTAAAGGTCGGACTGCATCAATCGAGAAAGCTGTGAGATAGTTTGGTTTTCCCAAATTTATTCCTGCGCTATTGTTTTCGTAACGGCAAGCAAATTAGACGAAAATATAGCACTGAGTACCAGCAAACTACACAGGGCCAAACTAGTGTGTAAGCACACAAGGTATGGAAGAAAACAAATGCCTGGGAGTAGACTCCGGCCCCCCCTGTCTATAGGTGAGGAGATTTACTAATTAACCTACCTAGGATGTGTGTTCTCCTTTTTCACGAACGTGCTAGAACTTTACGGGTGATTTGCCACTCATCTGACATACGTAATAACACTCGATATCTGTCGGTGTCATTAGTGAGCCAGACGCTGGTGTCATCCAAATAGACAAAGTTGCCATTGTGTAAATTTTCACTTGAGATTTCGTCCTGTCAATGAAAGTTAGAGGCCGAGAAGCAATGTTTCATCCTTACTAGGAATGATAAGCAGTGCTCATCTTACGAAACTGCAGGGTGTTCCGGACCCGCGACCTTCCGGCATTCGGTTGAACACAACCGTTTGGCTTCGAGCGGCTGAAAAGCAGTTTGATTAACGCTCACTTAGACAGGATACAGCGTAGCTCGTCCTTCAGTCACAGAAACCACATCACGTGGTCACGTAATGACTGACTACTTGGATGGAAGTTTCCTTCATTTTGTGAAGTTGTTCTTTCTCTGAGCCTATTGTGGATTGATGGTAGTGTGAACAGACCTGATAATTTTCGTTTGAGATTTCGTCCTGCTAGTGTAAATTGCCGGGAATTGCAGAGGACTTTATTTCTAGTACACAAAAATGAGCACAAGTCTCTGCTTGGCTGTGTACTCGAACCACCTACCTTTAAGTTTATTGGCTGGGATTCGAGTCCAGCACCCTAATTCTCTTTTCATGATATACAAAGTTTCTTCCTAATTTTTAGCAATATTATATTGTTTTTGATACCTTATGATATTTGGCAGATCTGTTATAATATTTTACCCCTTACTGTCTTTTTGACAAAGCCCAATGATTCACATCAAGCAGTTTTTCGCCCTGAGTGTCATGGTGATGCTCCATTAGGTGATTCACGCGGACTGTTTTGCACAAGTGCTCAACTCGCTGACCTTTGATTCATCACTCACCTTTAATCCCCATCTTGAGTGAAATAGTTGCATAAGTTTTTTGCGATAAAATCACTCGAGTTTCTTTCTGTGTGTATGTGCGTGTGGGGACGCTAAAAGGTGTGTTCGAAAGGTGAGTGAAGACCAGTTAGACCGGAAAGGCAGACTCGACATATGGTATTCGAGGATCAACCAACCAATTACCCCTTTGTGGATGCCTTTTGTCACGCTTCCGTAGATTTCAATCTTGACGGCTATCTTAGAGTTTTTCCGAACTCTGTTGAAGTGTGGGACCCTGCGAGTCATCTTAAGAGTCGGCCTGGTCTCAAGAGAGGGATGAACAGTAACCAACATGCAGACAAAAATGACTCATCACTTTTGTTTCTCCTCTGAAGGCGATGAATTAAACTCATCGTGTTAAGAGGATGTGCCTTTTGACCAAAATTACTCTGTCCGTCATTGTTACATCGTCGTCCAGTGCAGCGTAAGCAAAAAAGTGGCAGGCGAACTCACCTACACTACTGCCGAAGATAAAGTAGTCAGCTAATAACAACAGCTCAGCTCCTTATTAGAGGTGTAAAAGCGGGATTTCTTAACTGTGTTTCGGAGAAATTGATCTTCCGAGGATTTGGAATTGGTTTGAAGCACTGGGTAACTTTCCCTATGTTTCCTGTTACTCACTTACAACCAAGGGTGCAATGTGATAACATTCGTGTTGTGCGAGTCGCCTGATGATTAGAGCATCTGCTGGTAACCTGGATCGCTCCTGGCTAAAGACTTTGGTTATTTGAATTATCAAAGATTAACTCTGGGGATATTGTCTCTCGGCGATATTTTGGGTATGTTCATGCCCTTTCAGCAGGCAGCTGTTACGCTCACAGTTGCAAACAGCATAATGAACATCAGCTTACGTACAGCAACATTCGTTTTCTTCGTCTCAATGACAATCTTCGTCTCAATGACAATCTTCGTCTCCGACGTGTATTCTCCAGTTCCTCAGTATATTACTGTCTACCAGCAATTCTGTAACTGGGACGGCAGAGTTGCCGTGCTGTATCAGTGTAACGATGTCCCCATTGTTACGCGAGCATTGTCTACAGTTGAGGCCACGGTGTTGAGCATGACTGAAAACGACCCTAGCAGCTAGCGTGTGACGCATGAATAGGCAAGCCACATACACGCGTCATTAAACGTTGAGCACCCGGATTATTGACGCTCGTGTCTCTCACTGCGGTCGGTCACAAGCACAACTGGTGCCAATTCCGTCAGACACGGGAGAATGCCTCCGGGCAATCTGTTCAGAAGTCTGTTCCTCACTGTCTAGTGCCACTTGCCCACCACACTTGTTTGTATATATTCCCCTGGCAACGGAACCACCCGCTCCCGAAATATGTGACCTGGTGTTTATGAGATAAACAAGCAATTTGTGCTCAGTCAAACAAGGAAACAGTTGTGAGCATGGCAACTGCGAAGAATGAATGTGTGGGAATGCTTGTCTGAGAAACTTGAGTTTAATGCCACATGGGGAGTTGCCCTCGCAACAGTCATGTTAGACAGAAATCGTGGCCAAGCCTTTCTTTTCGGGATATGGAAAAATTAAACATGCATTTCTGAGCATGACAAAAAAGATAAAATGCAAACGAGCTCTTTAAAGTTAATTCATAGTAAAACCAGGATATTTTCTTTATACAGTAATTTGGATTCGCAGACTTCATTTATTGCTGCTGCTGCTCAAGGATGGTGGTGAGAGTTCTGGCCGGTGTCGTATGAGAACCGCACAAGGCTGAAACATACCTGCCATTCCCATATCTCTGCAATGGCGAACGTGCTAACACCAGTAGCTTCATGGAGCCAAGCAACCTACAGAAACTTGAGATATTTGCACGAGCAGAATCGAAATTAGGAGATAGACAAATACTATCATGTTATATCCGTCGCGAAGCGTCAATGGGTAGTTTTAGTGGGTATTTCAAATAGAAATAAAACTATGTATTTAATTCAATACAACCGAAATTGTTCGCCTATGGCAACTTCTGGTGAGTAGCGTTGTATAAAAGCAAGCGAAGAAAGTGTGGTGTAATACTGACACGGAAAGGAATTGACAGAAGGCACTACTGCTTTACTGTTTAGCGTTGCTCTACAGTTCACTGCAACCCCATCATGCATAGGTCGCTTGATGGCTGTCAACAACCTCTGCAAGTATGCCAGTTGGTCTTTTTTCTTTTAGAGACGCAGTAGCACATCTAAACGTTTGCGTTATCAGAACTATGCTCAGGGGCCAGACAGTCCAACCACAACTGAAAGGCAAACCTGTCCTGCCTAGTGCATGCTTCAATTCCTATCACTGCAGAGGCATGCGCTCCTCCTAAGCGTAAATCCTTGTTCCTTGCACCGTTCATGTCTTGCGTGCGTTGCGTTGGTTGACCCATTGATTACTCAGTCAATATATTTATGATGTTCACGACTGAACAAGTTCGCCCCACCAAACCTCTGTGTTCCCTTCACATGATTGGTTGGTTCCCCCACTACTTCTGTACTCTCATGCTAAGTGCAGGTAAGGGCAAAAGAAAATGGTGTTAGTCCTGGCGAACAGCGTCTGAACAGCTCCGAAGCATGCAGTGCACCGTCTATTCAGATCTCTAGCTGAGCGAAGAATGACTCTTTGTTTGATGCGAGGCCGGTGTAAGATTTCTCTACTCACGTTTGTAGGAAAATCACCGGCGTAATTTCAAGCCCAGGACGATTAACGGGTGTGACGTAATGCATCGTGTTAAGGTAAAACAGGTAAGTAGAGATTCGGTTTGGAGGTTAACCCATCCATCGTGGTTCACTACAAGTTTTCCGTTATAATGCCTTTCCGCCTGTGCAACCTATTGCCAGGCTGCCCACTGTGCAGTCGTCCAACAAGTCAACTCGATTTGATCGCTTGTGCCATTGCGTCGGAGGGATAGATCCGGGTAAAACAAACCTTCAGGGTCACATCTTGATGCCACAGTGTCCGAAGTCCTTAAGGAATACCTCAAATTGTGGCGATTATCACTAGTTCTACGTGAGGCGATAACAGAGCACTTGGAAGCTTGTGTGTCAAAAGCGAAATGTTGCCCAGCAATAAATACACCGGTTGTTTACCAAACCTCCCTGAAACGGAGAGTACATGTTACTTTGAATTCTTTTCACACACGAGTGAACGAGCCTCATGCTGTGCAGTATTACTTTGCACTTCAAACTATTCTCGCTGTTTGCCGTTGCAGAGTTGAACTGTGTCAGAATGAGTGCTCTCGACTGGTACCACAATGTGTAGCCTCTCAGGATGCACTGATTTTGCAGCACAATGTATCAGCAATTCTTCTTCTGGTGTGTTTGTCAGAGCAAAATTTAACTGGAACATATCCCTAATCTACATGTGCAATATCAGTTGAAGTTTAGACGATGTTTTTTCAAGTATACGCGGTGACTGGATAGGAGGCTTTAACAATCAAACTGAAAATAATATGGGGTATACACTAAAAGCACTGTTGATCCTCAAGTTGGAGAAATACTCACCATGCGGTACAATCCACACGGAGGGAGAAAACTTATGGAGTTGTCACAGTGAAGAGCAGAGCAGACGAAACCTCCGGTTGATCTGCCCATTTAGTGTAAGTTAGTGTAACTTTGAAGTTTCTCCGCCACTCCAAAAATATAATTAGTGACAGCCTTTCATTGTCACTAGAGAAGGCTGTACATACCAGGTCACCTACTATGCACCTGTTGGTGCGGATAGATAGCGTCCTAGCGTAAATAGGTATCATTTGAGCACGTCGCTGACCAGCCATCCGTTATCATGCCATAGTTTGCTCAACTGTCCTTAAGAAATATTTGGGTTCGAATCCCGTACGGGATAGTGCTGAGGATTGATGATAAGACTGAAACAGTAAGTTGCACTGTTTGTTTGTTTGTTTTCTTGTTTTCTCATACCAAATGAATTAGTCCTGTTAGATAGCAAGGAGTTGAAAGTTCATACTCTGACATTTGCGGTGGTTTATTCGGACACACGGAGCAAGAAAACCTCACCTAGTTTTAACCGCACCTGTTCGTAGGCTATGAGTTAGACTGGTTTTGAGGACCTTGTGAAGGAGTTTCTGTCGGTTGAAGAAAGCAACCATCTGAATTAATTCACCGGGTTATTGGCGCTAACATAACCAGTAAGTGACTATACTGTGCACTTTGTCTATCTTCCACGGAAAAACCCAATATCCTGACCAAACTATCTGCACTGTATTCAGAATCGTCCTGATGAGTCGCAAATGCTTGTAGGAGTGCCAAACCATACAACGTTACTTCTTTAAAAGACGAACTTTTAAAATTATACTCTTATCTGCATACCAATTTGGTTTTGATGGCAGGCTCACCTGGAACCCAACTAAATCTCTCGTTTGTGATGTTCCTAATCAACTGAATTTGTTTCATCATAAAAACGAGAGACTCAGATTTGTTCCAGTATAGTCTTCCGTTCAAGCAAAATTGGCATTTAGCTGAGTGTATCAGCTGACTTTCGTGCAATCTGAGGGAAACTCGGGGACTACACCTTCCTGATGAACCCTAAGCAGAAGGGCTAAACCGGTCGTGGGCTGTCGAAGAGCTTTCGGCAGCCTTATGAGTAGTGTGTTACGTCTATACGAACTTATCAAGTTAAGACGCTGCTTGCGAGAGTCAAACAGTGAGGAAGTTTACGCTATCCATAGAAAATCCCCAGAACGGAAACGAAATTCCTGGTAAAGGGGGAAATTACCACTGTGCCAAATCTCTTCACCTCGCGCTCGACCCAGTTGTCCTTGACTATTTTGGCAAATTTGACAGAATGAAGAAAAACGCCTTGTTCGAAATTCTTTATCTTATCTTCCTAGCATAATTCATCAGCGACGTGTGGCAAGAATTATAAGCGGTCCAACGGAATCTTCACAAAATGTGAAACGCACGCTGTTCTCTTTATGTAGCATCGCAGTGTCACCATTTTTTGTGGTTAGACTAGTCAGTTGACATTATTCGTAGTTCTACGCACCGGTAGGTTGTCAGATGCTGTGCTGATAAGAATTCTTTTTATTCTCCGGACGTGCATCATTGGTCTAAATAAGGTGACGAGGAAAATCTACACGTTACACCATGTAAATATATCCGTTACCAGAAATGTGTGTATATTTCAAAGTGTCGACTCGAGACAAACCAGTTGCACTGGTGAAGGGATTCACTTTGGTCTCATTGACAAACACGTACCGTGCAAGGTGGCAAGATGACAGACCTGACTTACATTGTACTTAGTGGCTGACATGCAGAACGAATGTAGTTTGCCGCTGGAATTTCCAGGCAAATCAACTAACGGGTACCATTATGATTTCCCTTTACCGTATTCGGAACAAAATAAGGCATGTTGTTATCTTCCTGTGTCATGCATTATTGCCGACCCCATTTCAAGTAATCACAAGCCAGTCTCGGGAAACACTCATTTGCACATCAGTTTAGTTTCAGCGAGAGACTAAACCGAATCCCAACTCGATCTCCCCTTCATGATGTTGTTCAAATGAATGTGTTGCACGAAGGCCGCCTCATATTTCAGGTGGTACTGTGATATTCAAGGTAACGCAGTAGATTTTCTTGAAGGAATCTACTCATAAGTTTGCGGAAAAATCTTCCACTGCCAATGACCGGTTTCGCCCTTCTTGGGGCTCATGGAAACATCACAAACGAGAGATTCAGCTGGGTTCCAGGTGAGTCTCTCGCAAAACCAAATTGATTTGCAAATGAGTGTATTTCTTGATTACCGTCTTCTTGTTCACGCTAGGATGGTCATTTTGCGATGAGCTGTGAAGTGCAAGTAGACTGTGGCCCGGTGCAAACAAAGTGAAAAGATCCACATGGCTAATATTTTATTTCTTAATTTTACGGCAAGAACATAAAACCACACAGATGGCTGCGCCTCGAGCACTTAATTCCTTAACAGGGCAGTGTTAGTATGCCAAGTTTCGGCGAAACTGATTCGAAAGGTCAAATGTCTCCCTATACCTATCAGAAGAGCTCCAAGCTGGGTGAAATAATAATAATATAATAATCGTTCAACTGTAACACCCCTTCGGTGCCTAGTTGCCATGCCACCCGAAGGAAGCATGAGGGCTAGGATAATGCCAGGTTGCCCAAGCCTAGACAGGAAAAGTCGAGTTGCAGAAGTCGGGCTCAAACCACAGACCTTCCGGTTAGTAAATTCACCCTCTAACCACTGAGCCATCTTGCTATCTTGCTTATTGAAACTACTCACCGGACATCAGTGTAGGTTTCACTAATACACCGCGCTACGAATTTGTATTTTACGGTAGCATGTCAATCTCCAGTTTCTACTCAAGGTTCGTGGAGAATATTCCCATAGCCTCCAAGTGTGGTAGGTAAAAAGTAGCAACTTTGCGAATTTACGTAAGGTTTATCACAAAAAATCATCTTTTGAGGTTTGTACGTCAGTACAGGATCATCCAAAATGCTGAACATATTTGATCACTAGGTGGTAACTATAACCTCTCCTGTATCCTCTAGTTCAGGAATCACTCAACCCTCCTATTTAACCATCTGGGGACCCGTGTCAAAAACAGGAAATGCGTCTCCCGCTCGTGTGGTTTAATACATTGGGGTTTAAAGGCGAAAAACTAGCTCGAGTGGACGCTGAAGACAACAAAGTTAAAAAGACGACAGGCTTAAACGAATAATAGGGTTTACTGTTGGCCTCTTATATGGCAAGAAGCTTAACAGTGACGTTTTTAGGTTTATGTGTATACTTATTTAACTGTGGGAATCTTCAGTATGGTTTGAGAGAACTTCTACGTCCTAATTGGCTTTCTACTAGTCAAAGGCGAAAAACTCAATGTTTTTTCTTGTAAAAAATAAAGCTTGCAAAACAAACTTCTGTTCGGCCGAAGCCTCACTATGACATAAAACGTCGACCGAACAGAAAGTCACTCATTTATTTTGTACAGAATATCTGTGCTCTGTTTGACATACCACATTCTACCATAAATGAATGAAATATGTAGGTCTATCTTCTGACGTCGAGAATTTTACGACTAACGGCGACACTACGTGTCCAAGATGTTACGTCTGCCAGTGTTGTGCCAAGCTTGTGCACGTCTTCACACACAGTGGACATGAAATGTGATGATTCCTTCGTAGCATAAATCCTACTACCGTCCCCAGACCACCTGGCTCTCCCCACACCTTGTTTTCTTTTCCGGCACAGAACATGCAAAGGTGTTTTCAGTCTGGTGAGGGTTTCACCCCCTTCTACTGCGGCTCCCTGACTGTCATCATTACGAAACCATGCCGATGTGAAATTTGGCTCCCGAGTTCAGTGATGACTAAGTGCTTTATTTTGTTCGTTGTGCATGACCTTCGGTAATTTCCAAAACTTATTGAGCTATCTAATTGATGGTCCATTTTATGTCCAGACGACGTGTGTGATGCCTGACTCCACGTAGAAGAGGGTGTAGACAGTGAGACCGCCGTAGCATGCCAGGTGCGGTTTATGACCTCGTCGCACTCGTTATCTGTCATTCGAAAGTGCCCAAATATTGGCACATACCCACAATGTAGTGACGTACTACAAGCACCGGTGTCCAATTTGCTTGTCAGTTTACCAATGCACTAATTTGGTAAAACTGCTGGCTGTGAATGCACCAGGAATTCGGAAGACCGTCCGATTGCACCCTTGCGATAGGGAATTATTCACGGGCTCGACAGCCTGCACGAATGACCTCATTCACTCAAGCGCAAGACAGAATTCCCCCTCCCTGTCAAGTTTGTCATAAGCTGGTCAAAGATATGTTGCATCTGGTGTGCGAAAAGTGAGTGTATGCGTGGTAAATTTATCCAAACTGTGCTATACCATGCCAGACAGCAGTGTGCACTATTTGGTAGGTTGAAAACAACGTTTTAGTTGCATATCAGTACACAAGTTTGACCTAACCCATTCGGATGCTAAACATAAGCTTTCATGCTCGATTATTCAGCTGCAAATGGCTAATGGAGAAGAAAGCCCTAAATAATTTTTGCTTGATCTCGTCACTGGTATTGTGGAGCCAAAAGTAACATGCAATGTAACGTTACTGTTTTGACCGGTATAAAGAAACTCATGAAGTCTAGCAAGTTAACATTTCGAGTTTGATCCACCTCGTAACCACCCAACATATCCAGGCAATGAGTAAATCACAAGCCATTCAGGCAGTCTAGTTAAGGAAACGGCTCTTTTTCGTGGTCTTACTTGCAAATATGTTTCAATCGTTCTATGTGAACTCTAGATGAGCTGGTCCAAATGAAGACATCAAGATTCGTAGAGACTGTGCTGTGCAAAGACTGTCACCGATTTCGGTTTTGGGAGAGTTTGAATTTTTGACGGCAAGGTAGCTAGGATGAACGAAAGATCGCTCACAGCAACGTACAACACTCGACTAGATTTATCCCGATAAGTGCTCACCAGGCGTATCGGAAGGTTTTCGACACAAGATACACATGTAGTTTTTCCTTGCGACAATAAATACCATAAACAAATGCGCGTACGTCCACCGTTGAAGTAGCGGAAGGACAGCTCATAAAAACCCTAATGGGATAGTGCTGTCCAGAAATTTCACTCACTTCGCCCTTCGGTTATCGCACCACCTAGAATATACCAGAATTCCTAGAAGGCCTGACAAGTGTATTCGTAGGGCACATATGTGCATTAGCTGCAAACCTGCATGGGAGTCCGTCTCAAAGGAATGTTGCAACTATAAATCACCAGTTTTTGTGTGAACGCACATGCGCGCTCGTGTCGGGCGTTAAATGCTTGTCGTAAGACATCTGTTGGGAAGGATACGTGAACGCGATCCGCCTTCCTTGAGTTTTGGCTCAAAAAGACCAGATTGTATGCGACCACGTCATATGGCGAAAACTGTTCACGTCACACAAAAAGAACGGGCCTTCCAAATTGTATACGAAGAAATTTTGAACCTGTCACTGTCAAAATGAATCAGACTGTTCTTAAATGATACTGGGTTGTCGAAATTGTTGTGCAGATACGCTGAATCTAATTATTTTAGACATTTACTTGTTTTTCGACTGTTACTCATGCGAGATGGCGGTGGTTATCCAAATAGGACGGAGAAGAATTTTCGTCAGTTTTACCAGGGTTTGGTCCAACCACGTAACGTTGATAGCAAATATGAGATTCCTTTATATTTTCGGATGAACGGAGTTTCTGACTTACATTTTTCAACAGAGGAACATTACTTGCACCCTAAGAAAGGACGAAGCCCCGAGGTGTCAGCTATTGTGACAAGTAAACGATAGAAAATCTGAGTAGTGTGGGAATAGTTGAAAAATAATGACATGCCGGTGGCTGAGTTATTGTCGACACGAAGCGGGTACCAAGATGAGACTGGTTAAATGACTGATGTTCTTGCCGAAACGGAATGAACGACTGTCCTTAGTATGGCAGTCGACCAGTGGCTGGAACAACGCTATCAACGTCACTATTTCAGAGATTGTCTGACCGTTACCATTCACCGACTAGCTGTTGGCGACGCCATACCGTGATGTGCTAACTCGGGTACCGTAGTCGTTTTTGTTATAAAAGACACATCTTGCGATTATCAAGTAATGTTGAGGTTTCCATGAAGAAAACTACTCATAAGGTTGCTGAAAACTCTTCGACAACCCACAACCGGCTTCGCCCTTCTCGAGGCTCATTAGGTAAGCGCAGTCCCTGAGTTCCCGTCAACCTCATATTCTACTCGGACCCAAACTGGACAGGTTTTGACAAATACACTAATCCGCATATCAATTTGGTTTTCACGAGAAACTCAGCTGAATCTATCGTTTATCATATTCAGCAGCCTTGTGAGTAGTTTCCTTTATGAAAATATACTGCGATATCTCGAACAGTGTACCAACTGAAACATGAGGCGGCCTTTGTGCAGCACATTCATTTGAAAGATACCATAAACGAGAGATTCAGCTGAGTCTCTCGCGAAAAACAAACTGATATGCAAGTGAGTGTATTTGTCGAAATTTTGAGGTTTCTTTGGATGAGACAACAGCCTTTGCAGGGCCGCCGAATAACTAAAGCACAAAAATTTCCCACAGAAGCATTTTGCCGTTTGAAAAGACAATGTAAGGGACCTACCCAAAACGGTAGAAAATAATCTCTGAGGTCCTTAAATTCAATCGTACTGTCAAATGTGTTAAGCTCTGTAAAGCGCATTCTTGAATGCTAGCGTTATTAGAACGACACAGAGTACAAAAGTAGTTCTATAAATTCCATCATACTTATCTCCAATTTAATTGGTCAAGTATATCGAGTGGAGATGAATTGGATGTTGAGGATGTCTCTATCCAGAGCTTGCTCGTCTTTCGATGCTGCTGTACTTCGGTGCAAGCAGAGAGAACAGCCACTGATCACTATCCCTCGCTATAGTGAGGGGATTAGCACGCTCTATAAGGGTAGCTCACTTCCAGTTTAATAGACATTCTTCTGGTCTGATGTCTCCAGAATGCCTGTTTCCATTCTGCTTCGCATGACGTTTCTGATTTTTACTCTCCCTAAGCCGGTCCACCATTCAGTCCTACAACAATGTCCATGACATTCAGTGAGTGGCCAGCCTAACATAAATCTGAGGTGATTCAAAATAGCATTCGTCTCAATAACAACACATGGTGAAAAGAGCTATCGCCTCTGAACGAGATATTATCGCATAAGGGAGCTGGTGGAGTCTGAACTCTGACTGACCGTAGGTTGATTGCCTTGTTTCTACTCCATTTAGAGGCAGCACTCATTTATTATTCAAACTAATCCCACAGAACTTTTGTCACGCAGGCAATCCACAGTTGCCGAGCCAACAGCGCAGACAGCTGAACATTTCTCCGAAGCAGGAAATTACTGCCTCTGGCATCCGGTTTCTCACACTCACTCTTGTTACCAAGGCCATGTTGCTGGCACGCCTGACTCAATAGGGTGGGTTTGGAATTTGAGACTATGCTCACAGGCTGTTCACGTGCCTGTGTGTCTGTGGTGGAATGTTGGCGGATATGGCCAGTTTATTGGCTCAATCTAACGCAAACCGTCATGGCAACTAATCAGGAAAGCCGTGCCCCCTGTCATGCGCCACCTGTCAACAACAGTGGCACATGCGTATTGTGAGGATGTTGTGAATTGCTTGAAAAACTCAAACCAACCCTTTTGATGTGCAAACTAACCGGATTGGCAACAATGGAGTCCGGCATCGCAACAGACCGTGTTATCATGTGCCGTAATCAACTAGGTTTTGAATGACGTTTGTCACCATCATAAAATGCCCTGAAACAACCGTCCGTAACCCAGTGAATTGTTGCCTATTTCATGTACGGAATAGGTGGTAAACTGCTCCAACCACACCTGTAGACTACGATGAGAAATCATCAGCCGATACATGATCAGGTCGTGTGAAATGTGGGTGAATTAGAGTGGTAAACATCTCGCACCCAGGGACGCTTACGTTATAGCTTGGGATCACCCTCCGATTATGAAAAACGGACCACATTTTTTAGTCATCATCATACCTAACAGTGATATAAAAGTGTATTGGATTTAAGGCCTTCTGCATGAGCATAGGTTTTTAATATTCAGATGCATGCAGGCTCTTCTGTAGTATTACGCCCTAAGAATCACGCAAGTCGATCATATGCGGGTGGGAGGAGCGCTATTGAGGGTGTCGTTAAAATGGGCCCTTTGAAGGTGTGACCGCTCCATAGCTAACAGCTTTGCGGCAGCCCATAATGTTAGTTTCATTAACACATGCTGGTCAGTAACTTCTCACTTAGAGGAGTGTTCCTGTTGAATGGACCGCTCCCTTTTTGATGTTCAGTTAAGGGGTGTCTGGAGAACAATTACCAGTTGGTTGAATGACAGGTGTGCACGAGACTTAAGTATGTAGATTTCCCTTCCGAATCTGAGATTTTTAGGCAGATGTGTGTACTACAAACCGTCTGTCAAAAAGTGTGAACGCATTTGTCTACAAAACATCTGTTTTTTCGCTCTTTTTGATGTGTATGGTCTAAGCAGTACGTGATAAATGTGAGCTGATAAACGTGGAGCTAGAGAAATTTTGAGATTTTTGTGTGACCAGTCTGTGACACAGACACCACAACTTCTGCAGATGAACAGAATTCAGATTTCTATCACTGTTTACGGACAACTTCGGACCGAATAAGCTTTTTTGATGGGTAAACTTAGCTACGGAGGTCAAAATTTTCAAGCCGACTAATTAGGGTCTCCTCCCTATAGAAAGATATAACTTTGATCACACCCAAGTGTTTCTCAAACTAAATTCGAAAGATGGTTATCTTGAGAGACACGTGAAAATGGGTCAACCAGTTGTACACTGATGGCTTGGCTAGAAAGTTTTATCCATGCATCTGACATGACTGTGCACAGAAAGTTGTTAAGGTGGTTAAATACGGAGAACCCGAAGGACTAGTTTGATCCAGACTGGCACATGTTTGTCTTCAGATGGAAGACTATTTGCGTGGCTGTTTACAAAATGTTGTACTGTTGTACTACTGTGAGGAACAGGGTCCAAGTCCGAAGAATTGGTTGTTCTGTCCGGTATGTGAAGCCTTATCAATGTTTTTAGGATATAGCTGGAAGTGGATTTATAGTTAGCGTGTTTCTATTATATAGACTTAACATATTTTTAATAAGCTTGCTAAAAAACCCTTCGACAGTAGCCCTATGAGTAGTGCCAAGTGAAACACGAGGCGACCCAGTGAAGTTGAAGATCATCACAAGAATGAGATATTCTGCTTAATTCAGTATATTTTGTCTGATTTTTGAGACAAAGGTGTTTTGAATGGGACCGAGTAATGTGTGAATTGTTAGATGACTTCAAAAATCTCTTCTAACTCGTCAAAACGAATTGCTCAGACTGTAACTATGCCGGTAACGCGGACCCACTGATTGGACCGAATGACATTCTCTTGGTAAAGACAACATCTATTTGTAATACACTACTCGTAAGATTGCTGAAAATTCTTCGACAGCCCACGACCGGTTTCACCATTCTTGGGGCTCATCAGGTAGGCGCAATCCCCGAGTTTCCAGGTAGGCGTCTACCTGGTGAGCCCCAAGAAGGGTGAAACCGATCGTGGGCTGTCGAAGAATTTTCAGCAACCTTATGAGTAGTGTATTACATCTCTACATGTATCATGATATCGCGAATATCGTACCAACTGAAACATGAGGCGACCTGGTGCAGCACATTCAGTTGCTTGTAAACATCATAAACGAGAGATTCAGCTGGGTTCCAGGTGAGTCCCGCGAGTGAGTGTATTTCGCTAAGAACATCCATTTGATTTTTTGCTTATAGGGTTCCGAAATAAATATCGCGGAATATTTCTTGTCAGTTTGTGTCTTGAATTAATTGTAAGCAGTTCTACCTCTAACGGACATAGTTTTCATAACATTCTGAATTTATTTTCTTTCCAGACGGGCATTTGACTTTTTCACTGTTGCCATTACAAACCTTGGTTACACTGTGCTGAGTTCTCTGACTGAAGTTTAAGAAGACAGGGAATACAAAGGATTTTTTTCGAACTGCCAATTCGGATGAGTACGTATTCAGAGCGATCGTACACTTGGCTGAAACACATTTCCGGTCCAGCTCGCTCCATACCTCTTCATTTGCATTGGTGGTACACGGCACATGGGACACACAACTAGGCATTTGTTTTAGTTGATTCCTGAAAGTGCTACAGATCCACTGCACAAAACCACCCGGAGGGCGATTAACAAGTTCTTGGAAGTGGCCATTGTTTGGACTGCTTTAATGTGTTTAAACTCTGTCACTTGAAGATCAAGTGATACAGAAAGGGTTTCCGGAACCCGGTTTTATCCACTCTAATACATTAGGCGTTCTGAGGTCAGAAATATGGAAACACAAACGGCTATCTCAACGACTGTTATCACCGTGGCCTAGCAACAAGAATTGGAAGGAAATATCCCGTCGCGTTTTCGGTTAGGGTTTCCAGTTTCAGTTTGTATGACGTTCGAGAGTTCGAAGTATGTTATGTCGAGACAAGTCAATGTATGCACTACTCACAAGGTTGCTGAAAACTCTCTGACAGCCCATGATCTGTTTCACCCTTCCACTTCGGGCTCATTGGGTAGGCACAGTCCCGAAGTTTCCATCGACCATATGTGATACTTTAATCCAAATTGTACGAACTTCGATCAATACACTCATCTACATACCAATTTTGTTTCCACGGGAGACTCAACTGGAATATTGTATCAACTGAAACATGGGGCTGCCTGGTGTAGCACATTCAGTTGAAGAAGTACATCATAATCGAGAGATTCAGCTGGGTTCCAGGTGAGTCTTCCGTCAAAACCGAATTGGTATGCAGATGAGCGTGTTATTCGAAAGTCAATACATATTTCAGATGTATCTGTTATCAGATTTTGCATGGCTAAACTGTACTTAGGATGCTGTTCTTGAAAAGGTGAGTAAAGTTTAGGTGTTTGGTGTTGGGACCTACAAAACAGGAAATGTAAACTGAGTCCTGGGTCACAACCGTGCTTGTGAGTGATTTTTAGGATAAATATGCTAGTTCTTGTCACCAGTGAATATATATTTGGTTAGGGGTAGACCAAGGTCTATAATGGAATGTATAGAAGAACTAGAAAGGACCCAGGAGTACCTAAAAGCAACATTTACAGACTGCAATAACGCAGAGTTTACTTCGAAGAACCAACTAGAGTTGCTCGTGAATAATAGTTTCACAATATTCATATTAGGAAGTAAATTTGATCGAAGACCAGCGAATATTTTGTGGGACTATTTCTGAAGGCTTCCAGTACAGTGGGGGTGTATGTATGTATGTATGTATGTATGTATGTATGTATGTATGTATGTATGTATGTATGTATGTATGTATGTATGTATGTATGTATGTATGTATGTATGTATGTATGTATGTATGTATGTATGTATGTATGTATGTATGTATGTATGTATGTATGTATGTATGTATTACTCCTGACGAAAGGGCTATAGGGAGCAGCAGACTTTTTACTTGGTAACCCGTTCAGAGGGATTACCATGCTTAGTGCAAGATTATTACATATGTCCTTTTAGCTTTGGGTTGGCTTCGCCGTGTGATAACTCCGCAAACTACAAAAATAATGTGGATTTATTGCTATTATGGTGGTTTACAATAAATGCTTGCAAGATCTTCTGCCAAACGTGGTGGTCTACCCGCTGGAATCACCAGTTTTCAAAAAGACCGTTTGGGTAGTCCGTCCACAGGACCCATCACAGGACCTATACCATCAAAATTTCCACGGAGAATGCTTTACATCCCATGTGTGAAGAAGCAGCTTGCTTTCTCCGAAGCGCCACTAACGAAAGCTTTTCATGACTAAAGATGAGAATAGAAAGGAGGTCATTTGTTTGTTTTTGGACAGCTTAAATTTCAGCATTCCGCTTATGGTATATGTCACTATAATTAACCGATAGGCCTTCAGCACATTCTTACTAGTTGGAAGACTTGAAAGTGTGTGGTATGTAGGTGCTGAACTACCGGTGTTCACTCAGCACAAATTAGATTGCTGAGATTGTAGCTGTCTTGAGATGAACTGAAAGCGCGGATTTTTGGCAAATTGGACAACAAAAATTGCATACGAAAACACGGGTTAGTGTAACGGTAACAAATCAACCTCAGTTTGGCTAAAAACAAAGAGGTCCTTTTTTATGTACGTCTCTTGTTATTTGGAAGCAGTTGCGAAATATTTTGCTAAGTAACCCAGGCCGCACCAACTGTGATTAAGTCGATCGTACTTTTCTGCTTACAGTTATATGTAGGAAATCCTGTAAGGTGTTCTTTAGAGAAAAAATATTTAGCAGAAATGCAAAGCGGACAAAATTGTATTTTCACTTTAAAGTGTGCAAATAAATGTCTGTTTCTGTAAGCCGATATATTGTAGCTCAGAACCGCGCCTGATCTGCAGTGACTTCATCAGAAAATTTTCTGGTTTTATATCTTCTCCCTCTGAATCCGGCGCCTGTCTTGTTCTTGAAACACCGTGGTGAATCTCGTGGATAGAATCTGGAATCGCCCGCGAAACTCAACGTAACCGCAGCAGAGCACACAAAAGTAGTATCCAAAATATTCCCTTGAAGCTGTCCGTGTATATTTCTGGCTCATTTCTCCGCGACCAAGGTACCTGGAACCAAACAACAAAGTAATTTGGTGACTTCGTAGAAAAGAACTATACAATACAGCGAAGTGGTTGTATTCAACATGTTATATGGACACGTCAACGACATGATGATGAAAATACTTATTTTTCTTCCCTTTCACTAATTTTTCAAATGGCACTGCCATTCAATACACTAGGTTCCAAACGGTCGTACGAGGTTAAGGAACTTTGTAAGGAAACTACCAACTGTAAAACCGATAAATACTGATTTTTTTGGAAGGACCAAACAAATTAGGACCATCAACGCGTGATTAGAAATGCAATGTTATGATTTCCTCCTAATTTTCACAGTGGTTCGGCCAAGTTTTCACCCTACAAACGCTGGTTACACTAGCAGTCCGTAAGTAAACTGATATGTTCTATAGTGGTCCCAACCCCAATGAGGCAACTCCGATTGGTGTCTCCAGGTTGCCCGACTGAGAAGTCAGATGGAGAGTGGCATTACCCTGTTTGGCTAAAGTTCAAAACTTTTGTAAATGCTCAGTCCCTGTGCTCGTCAACGCCTGCAAATCGTATGAGAGTTCCCATCAGTTGACCAAGACAAACGAATCAACAACACTTGTAAAGCTAAGTTCACACAGCCGGAGGGTAGTTCATTAACATCTACACACGCATCTAATGCAAGGAAATACATTAATTTAAAAAATTAGAGGCTGGTAATGTTAGAGTAACATGAATCAATGTAACTCTATTGTGTTCATCGAGCTAACCTGCCAAAATGCTGTTTGGGCTACATGCAGCCACGGATTAGACAGAATGGCTGGACCTGCCTCATCCACTTTCTAGATTTGTGTGTTGGTGATAGATGAACTAATGACGGCTTGAGTCTCAGAGACTGCTGTGTACGTATAGTTGGATACGCAAAAACATTCATTTGAATAAGTTACTCATAATGCTACTCAGCTAAGAGTGTAGTTTAGAAAGTTGTCCTTGGTGAAACAAAAGCCCGACACAGACTACGTTCCAAATGAACCCAAATATCATGAGATAGTAAGTAGTGAATAATGCAGATAAATTGTTGTTTCATTCCTCTATACATACGTTGAACATTTCATTTTTTTCTTGGGGTAGATGAATACAGGAATCAAACGTGGTTATCCAAGACCAACTTCCCCGCTAGCTTAGGTTTTCCAGTTTTCCGAAAAGTTTACGGCCAGCGTACTTCATTCTCATTGAGAAAGACAAACTGAACCTTTAGTCAGCAAAACGTTAAGCTCGTCTAACCCTTTATCTGAGTCACTGATTGAAAAGAATGTTTTGTTCTTCAGCATGTTCCAGCCGGATACTGTTGGGTAGGTTTTTAATAACACACGCCTCGGTCTCCATCAGCTTCTTAGCAAAAGCCACTGTGTCATGCAGAATAAATCTTTAAACAGGCCGCAGCACGGCAATCCAGGCCAAAAGTACCGAAGACGTGTAACTTTAAAACAGTCTCGGTTTGTATTATCCATATACATGCTTTTCACGTGGGTTTTGTGGGTACACCTTTTCAGAAAAGAGGAAAATAAATATTAAACCAGCCGACAGTGGTACTCCAGGTAATTAAGTCCAACCTGGCTAGGAATATGATGCCGTTAGCAAGATCAGTCAAAACGACGATTGCTTAATTTGCCATATAACCATTTGAGCAAAAGCTAGTTCCAGCCAAATTTATCAAGGGGGTGTCTCGTGCCATGGTTTTGCAGTAATCGTCGGGCACTGTACACCTAGCATCTAAATATAGGCAAATTACATATATATATATATATATATATATTGTGCGAAAATGGAGTTCACTGCCAGGTAAAATGGGAATGTGAGGAAATCCGATAAAAAAGTAGTCCAGTTGCAAGTAGCAGAGATGAAAATTGAACTTTTTTGGAAGAAACCTGGACTTCTCAATCAAAAATTTTAAATACCGCGGTACTTTCAGTGTGAGACAAAAGCTTAAAATCCAGCAAAAAATACCAGTATAGCCAAGGACTTACTGAGAAGGAATCTTCTGTCTGGATTTCCAAACCTAGATTATGCTCATAGACATTAGGCGCAACGTCCAAAGCTCCCCGTACTTTTGAATCAATGTTGTAGCTCTCATTGACCTCATCACCAATTTTAGCTAGTTCTTGTGCAACCTGTTTAATTGTGTTCCACGTGTCCACCCGTCTGTTTCCGTCCATTTGAAAAATGTCGCCAGAAAGCTGAAGAAGGAGTGAAATTATGGCTAAGGTTGTACTGACGGATGTCCCTCACATTCGTGCCATCATGGTTGATCGATTTTCGCATCTCGTGATCACTAGAAACACCAGTCTTCTGCCGATTGGTCCCGTCAGATACGAATCTGTCATGCCCTCTCGTTTGACCTAGACTAGTGCGACCTGTCTCGATCAGTTGCGGTCAACTAATCACAAAAGTAATCAGTTCAATACTGTGGAACGTCTAAACCACAGGATCGATCAACTGTGGACATCGCCGATCAATTTATTTCAGCATGTGCTACTTTCGAAAACTTACACCGAACAACGGTTATTCCAAGTTGGAGCGGATCGATGAGTTTTGTTCATCCGTGTGCTTTCATTCATTAGGCCGCTTTTAGCTTGGTCAACACTGATCCTGGAAATAAGAGACCAACTTGATACAAGGGCGGGAGTTTCCTCAAGAATTAGAGCAGATTAATAAATCTCTATGAAGGCACTCGGAATGGTAGACTATGTTGCCCTGAGATTCACAAGTGAGATTCACGTAGTCACTTTGGTTATCAGAGGAACAGAGATCCTTGCGTGCTTTGAAAAGGATAGATGGTAAGATGCGGCAATACCCCTAATATTTGTAGTCAGATGGTTGCTAATTGGTGAGTTCTAACCCTTTCACACCCCTTTTCCCCTAGAAATTCATAAGCAATAACTCAGGAGCAACAAAAGTGTTACGGCAAAAACGACGAAGCATGCAAAACTTTTAGTGTATGACGCCGGTAATGGAATGAACTTCACAAAACGTCATAATTTACCTGTCTTTGTTCCAAAATCAAGGAAATTACAGAAAAATTTATTCACCTACACTGCTTGATGTGTCCTTATTATGATGCCGACAGAGAAAAAAACGGAGAATTCAGTTGAAAGTGACTTTTAATCAGGGACACTTTTAAGTGTTAATTTAGAATAAATTAAGGGGTACCGATTTTAACTTGTGAAATACACCGGCTAACGCATATGGAAAGCCAATGACAATTCACTAATTGCATGTATACTAATTCATCAGGTGATTTTCTAACTAGCTATCAATATCCTACATTCAGGACGAAAAGTGCTTGTTGTTTTCGTCCTTCCATTTTTGAACTAATCACGGTGTTTGCTCAGAGGTACATCGAGGAAAAAGGTTAGCTGATCAAAAAGGAACAATAGCAAACAAATTATGACCAAATTCCTGATAGTGGATGCTAGAAGCTTGCTAACACTTACTAAAACTCACGTGACAGCACCAAGCAGAGTGAGCTAGGGATTCTCAGTATATAATTTATACTAGTGCGCTTAATTTTCACGGAGGATACCTTCACCCCCGCTTCTCCATCCGGGTGTACGTATGTCGAAAGGGGTAGAGGGAATGTGAAACAAGTAGGGAGCAGGTTTTTCTATGAATGGGTAAGAAGTGGGTGGGAAATATAACCTTTTCGACCAATCACGTTGGAGGTATTACAAACTCTACTGGCAAGGCAGACAGAAGCACGCGCATCTCTTCACTTCATCTGTGCACTCACTGAGAAAGGCGTGATAAAGCTTGGAACAAGGGTAGTTTGACACTGAAGTCAAGAAACGCACAATGATATTTGCGGACATGAAAGAAAAACGTCCGGAGCTGTACATATAAAGGACAAAATACCAGAAACGTTGACTACTCGAGAAAATAGCGTATCTACTCTCTCCAGTGCATCTAACATGGAATCAAACCAACACAAGCTAGTCAGTTGTGTTTGGTAATTATGTTTGTACGAGCAGATAAAGTGATTATGATACATTGCGTGAAAAATGCAGTTAAAATTACTGGCGGAAAACAGTTTGTGTGGTTTTGTAACCCATTTTGCTGATCACCTAGCTCTCGGCACATCTTCGTCTTCCCACCGTCCGGAAAATTTTATTACCTGTAAATCCAGTATATTTCAGCTTATTATTTCATCTGCGTCCCGTCGGTTTTTGAAAAATCACCGAAATTACTCACTTGATAGGAGCCTTTAAGTTTTTCAGTGGAAATTCAGACATAACTTGATGATAAGATCATATGCCCCGAAAATTGTGTGGATCTCCATGTTTTCATGAGACTTGTAGACAACCATTAGAACTGTCCAAACTTGACATCGAGTGGCCTTTAGATTTTGACTAAACCGACGGGTTCTCTATATCTCGAGGACCTTGTAGGGCTAGTATATATATCGGGACTTTCAAATTTGAATAAGTTATGGACATGAAAGTCGGGAAATTTTAGGCAGTTACGGCTACTGGGACGTATAGAGCTTTTAACGCGGTTGCACTAAACTAATAAACCAATACTTTCTGGATGATGTAACGGTTTTCAGCAGACCCATTAATCCAAAGAATAAAAGTGTGTTTTGTGATATAAACTCACTTTTAACCTAAGTTGACGAGAGACTAAACTGAACTTTGCCTGAGTAACTTGTTTGTGATAGTATTAAACTGAATGTGCGACAATAAAAGCTGATACATCTTTCACCTGGAACGATTCAAGGTATTCACGTAATACACTACTCATGAGGTTGCTGGAAGCTTCCATAGCCCACTACCGGTGTTGTATTACGTCCGTAAAATGTATTGCGATATCTCGAATATCGTACCAAATGAAACATGAGGGGCCTGGTGCAGCACATCCGGTTGCTTAAGAACACCATAAACGGGAGATTCGGCCGGGTTCCAAGTGAGTCTCTCGTCAAGACCCAATTGGTATGCAGATGGGTGTATAATTCAAAGATTCAAGGTATTGTTTTGCAGCCTGTCACTGCTGAAACACTTCAACGACGGAGTTTACAATATCAGCATAGACTCTTTTTCACTTGCTAGACAAATGGTCAAGCACATTCGATAAGTACTAAGGGCAGATCCTTTTTGGGGTCATTAGTTAACTCGGTAAATTTCACATGCTTCGCAAGGTAACAAGGGCCACCATGACATAAACGATGAAACCTTTCAAGGGACCGATAAAACTCTCAATATAATATAAATAAATAAGATTTTTTTGGTCAGGTTGGCAGAGAATAAGGAAACATCTGCTTGGAAAAATAAAAATTCTATCACATATTATTTATCAATTTTGAGGCTCCGTAATTATTGCACGATTGAAGCAACTGAGAGATGGAACTGATGATATTAACCACGGTTTATCGGTAGAAGCAAGTAGTTGGATGAAAAACGTCAAGTGGAACCTTGTGAAAAGCCCACAATCTCAAAGATCATGTTGTCCATTAATCATTTCTTTTCAAGTAGTTCTGAGGGTGGTCAGGTCGCAGCGTGATGCCCATGCATTTTATTCTGGCTATGGAGGAATTGATATGCACCTGCTGTTTACTTTACTCGATTGTTTCCTCACCTGCACCGGGCGCATGTCAAATTCAAGCTTATTTTATACCTAGTTTGTTAGGTCGTTTTTCACGAAACACAATTTCAATTGTGTGGCCAAACAAAACGCTGAAAAGCAACTCAAGTAGTGGCCACATGAAACTCGTCAAAATTTGTTTTATGACTCACACAAACTGCGTGCATCTCAAACTTTAACACTTGAGTGGACCGATAAAGCTGGTACGATAATTGAGACTGCGCATAGTGTTTGGCTCTCTCCTGATAGGTTAAATTCTATTCCTTTTATAGTGGGACCAGAGTTGTACACTACTTGAAAGGCTTCAAATTTGCGGTTCATATAAATCGGGGAATAATGAGAGGTGTAGCCAGGGGATTTTAAAAAATCTTGGATCCGCAGTGGTTTATTCTGTTAACCAGCTACTAGAAAAAGCATGTACTTTTCGGGTTAAGTCAGTCTGAAATATTGAACGCCTAACACTTGTACTGGTTGGTCTACCCCCAAAATGAATCATATATCTTCTTGGACTTATTATAATATCCACAGTGGTAAACATAACACAAAATGAAGCTGCCTACTAAATACCACAATAATCAGTTGTCGTACAGAATGTAACTGCAGTAAGCCGCATGACAGGAACTGCCTTCCGGGATCGCTTGTTCCATCGCTTGAGAGAAGACCCTACTGTATGGAAGACTTTTCCTGGGTGACAGGACAGCCTTATGGGCTCGTTGCATTGATATAGTTTTGGGTCAGTTTGTGCAGATCAGTTTATTAAGCACGTCCCAGTGGCAAGTTTGTTCTGCTTTGCTGGTTCTTTCCAGATTTGCAGCGAAATTTTTGACTGAACTACCTAACCCAGTTGAAACAAACAAACAAACATGCTAAACATTGTGCTCGTCATAAGGTATTTCTTTTTGCCTTCGGGTCCCCTGAGTGTCTCTTCTGGCGTAAAATTGTGGGGATTTTGAGACCACTTTCTCATGCGGTGAGGTATGCCACAAGCTGCTTACTAAGTGGACGATGGCTTCATGAAGCCTTCATGTACGGAAACATGCATAAATTGACTGAAAGAAAGATACTGATAGCTCGGCTTCTAATCAACTTGAAGTTAAGTAACGAAGGAAAAACAGAGGAGGTTAAATGATGCAGTCTTCAGCGCTAAATGATGCGTATTGATCAAACTTAGCTTGAATCAAGCAAATGAGAACTCGGGGTAGTTCTAATTAATCTCACTGGCAGCCAAAAAAAGCTGTGAATTTCTCTGCCGATATCTGTTTCCCGTAAAATTCCGCAAAATTTGGCTCTGCATAGAAAACATACGCCCCTGGTCATACTGTTAAGTGCAAATGGAGAGGAACAAGTTCAGTGGTAACCGGAAAGCGTACCAATCCCAGTTGTCTCGAAATTCACACATGGATGGAGGTGCTTTTTGAATCAATTCCCGTTTTCCCGATAGTGTGGTCACACATTTTTTTGATAAATAAAAAGCACTCATACAAATCATCCTGGTTACCTTGCTCACAATCAGCCATATTTTGTGCGACAAGCGTATTGCACCTTCAAATGCTACTTGGCTGATATTAGTAGCTATAAATTTGGAAGACAATCCACCAACGCTGACCCTCAAATAAGATAGATTCCACCATAAGAAGTCTATTTCTAGCACCCTGATAGTTCCGTTATAGCGAACGAAAATGGTTCCTTTTCGCCACCTTTAACACTGGTTAGTACCAGATACTGGCACTTCATACGACAGCTTGTGCTAAATCTGAGCAAGCAGTCATGACACGGGTCGAAAGTATATTAGCTCTGGCTGCAGTGACAGAACTACGTACCACTCACAAAAACAATAACTTTCTGCAATAAGTATTTGCTTTTTATGCTTACGGGAGACACAGATAAACTTAAATCCCATCAGGATATCTTTCTTGAGTGAGTGTCTTCAACTGCGTGTTGAAGCAACAACCTACCGGTGTACTGAACACAAAGCTGATCTAAGTGCAAGGCATATATATATATAAATGTACCAGCGTATTTATGCTTATGTAGGTCGTCAATCCTACGTGCTTTTTCGGCAGCCAACTTGTTTTACTTGGTGGCAGCATACTGCATCAAAGATCCAACCGTACAACACGTAACGAGGATAAAAGGCTACTGAAACATAGGTCTCAGTGAAACCGTTAAGGAGACTTTAAATATGGCAGAAAAGGAATTCTACATGTACAACCCATCTGGTAGACAAGACACTATATTACCTGCATTTGGTTTTCTAGCATGTCAGCATGCAACATTAAAACCTAGTCTAAACCTGCCAAACTTTTGGTATACTGCAAGGCACTGAACCTGTTCAACCGCTGTATCTTCTTGCCACGTACTTGGGTTGCTGAGGGGAGAGTCGTATGCCGCTTTAAAAGAAACGTATACAAAAAACAAACTGATGGTGGACGTTTACTAGAGTTTTGAAGTGTGGAAGTGGAAATATAGAGTGATAAAATGTCATAAAGGGGACCTGTTCTTCCTAAAAGAAAGGGACACGAACCGGATTCTTCCGTGGGTGGCAGACACATGATGAGAGTCGTAGGATAAACAAAATCCGGTTGCACATTTGAAAAATATGGGGAAAGGATTAGCAGAAGGTATCTTTACTGGACGTGCTCCATAGTAGTACCATACAGGAATGGATATCAAGACCTGGCGGTGACCAATTGTTCCTGGTGCTTGATCATGAAAGGAGAACCACTGGGATGTACAATCTTGCAGTGGATAGAATCAAAAAGGAGAGTTTATGAGAAAAACGAGCCTCATCATAGGCATTGGTTTGCATTTCTAACCATATAGAATGATAGTACAGATAATTTTGATGCACTACACAGGCTTATAACCTTACGACCGTGGCAGCAAATATTCAAGAAGTATCCATTTTGTTATTGGTCCTTTCACTCTCTCCAATAATCACTACTCCCACGATTCACAGAACGTACACATCAGTTAACCAAATATCCAGAATCATATTGCCCAGCAAACTGTCACTTTGTGGAGTTGTAGGCTCATTTGTGAATGAAATTGGTGTTAAATTGAGACTCAACAGAATGTCAACTGAATAACTCTTTCATGAAAATATCCAAATGTACGCGCTGTACGAAGGCAGTCTCGTGTTTCACTTGGAATGTCATTCACTATTGTAAGTATATTTCTTGACCCAAAACTACTTACATACCAAGTTCATTCGCCTATTAACACTAATTTGATCTGCGAATTAGTGTATTTTGCTCGTTGCGTACGAATTGGTGAAACGAGATTGATGGAAACTAGGGGACTGCACCTACAGAATGAGCCTCAAGAAGGAAGGGAATTGTATTCGGATGTCGAAGAGTATTCAGTAATCGTTGTAAGTAATGTTGGGTTGAGAGTCTATCATTTCCTTCTGACCTGATAGCGATGTCAGGTAGCCCTATCCCACAATACTGACGGGTTGTGGTTTGCCGTTGACTAATATCTCATTTAATACAATGAGCCTCTTACCATTAGGGGTACTGAAGCTCACATGACGCTCTTCGTTTGCCCCAGTTACTCGGCAAATTCTGGACCAATCTTTTGCATGGGTGTGGTTTGTGGGTGAATCAGCTTTCGCTGACGACATGCACGACATCAAGCTGAGCGCCGGGTATTCTCATCTGTCGCATGTTACCTGCCGCAAGGGTGATTCAGTCTAAGACCATTCAAACGCACCCTCAATAAACCGGAAAGAAGGACTCATCTCAAGGCTACAATAAAAGTTCAGCTTCACTTACAAGCTCTTCCAAAGCCAGTGATTTTTCGTGTCGGCTCAATTTCACGAAGTAAAACATATTCCCCTACAACAGCGGCCACGTCATGCTCATAATGCATGCAACTATGCTTACTGGTGAATATTATACGGATCTTATTGGATAACACCAAATTATTATTCAGCCACGTGCAGAATGACACTGTAAAAAGCAGAACACGCGAAAATTTCCATCTCGGGTAGTTCTATGTGAGAGATTCCACAGACCAACACACGCTTAATTGCTTGTAGCTAGCAGGCTTTGCTAAATCACCCGTGTGCAGATTGTCAAAAACGCCAGGATCTTCTGTATCCTTGCATTTCGGTGTCTGGATCGCTATATTTGTCCGGGTTGACAAAATCGATCCAGTGGTCCATATTAGTATGTAACACTCTTATCTTTACGGTCTATACAGTCTACCTAAAAGTTTCTTCTCTTGCTCAACCAATATTCAGCCGTACGTGTTGTAAACAAATAAATAGTGTTGCACTGAGGAGCCCGTTGGGAAGGGTGCATACGGTCACATTTATGAATCATCTGGAGTATGAAGTTCAAGGTAAGATAAAGAAGCTGGTGGTATGAAGATGTTGCTTGGACGATACATTTGCTACTACCTGCACTGATGATGTCCGGATATAGGAATTTTATTATGCACTAAACACTGATCACATTCGTTTGAAATTTGCGGTAGACGTCCTGATGGGCACCCAACTAAGAAACACAATGGATTGTTGGTTCATATCATTTTCAAGATTCCCACTTGGAGGGAGCAATATTCGAGCCGTGTAAGTTTTGTGACCATTGAAAGAAAAAGAGCTCTGGTGAATTCCGTATTCCACATGTTTTGCCGTATCGCCACACCTGAGAGCATTACACATGAAGTTCAGTTTTCAGAAGTGCATTGACTGAAGACGTGTTTGTTGAGGTCCTCAAAGGAACATCACAGCCTTCCATAATCGAACGGCGTTCACTTCAGCGATCAAGCATACCCAAAATATTGTTAATTTAAACTTCTCTTAGCAAACTCAATTCATTCCAAACATAATCACTCCCGAGGTGCCTATTTATCCATAAGTTTGATTGAATCCGCAGACCCAGAAGCATCGGTAAAAATTAATATGCTCTATGGGACACTAAGAGTCTCACCACCGTAGGGTTCCGCTATTGAAAACTCGCTATTGCTAAGTGCGTTTTAGGCAGTAGCCACGTTGTGCGCCTAATGGCGGCTTTCAAAATGACTTTCACATGCAGAAACAGGAAGCAAATTCTCATTCCTATGGCAGAAGCAACCCTCCTCTTAAAAGCAGCTGAAAACTGACATTTCAGTGGCTCGGACACTCCTAATTGATGTGCACTGTTTTACGGCTTATTTTTTCTATTCCCCAACTCTAACTAGGCTGTCATAGCAATGTCTGCTTTCCGACGCAGTAATGAAAAAACCGTCTTACCCATTTTGTGCCAAATCATGACCAATCGGTTTTACTTGTCCGTGTGACATCACGTGCTCTGCTTTGGTCATGCTTTCCGCTGTGGTCACGCACTCAAAAACCATCACGTGACATGGTCTTGTCAACGCCTGTCATACTTCCACGCCTCAGTGACCATTCAGCTTAATATCGCGGTACTAACTGTCGACTGCGGCTGAAATGTCTGCGAGCAAGAAACCGCGTTCCCTACATTGGCCTTTTCAGTTTCATTCACCGAAAGGCCACTGACCCTGCTTACCTTCATCGAATGCCTCACGACGTACAATGCTCACGTCTGGCACGTTTTGGTTATACTGACGGAATGTGCGCTCGTTTTCCATATTATTAACTGTAACGCTCACATTCGCGCAAATGTTCTTTCGCTATTCCTGTGGCAAGCACGTCGTTCTGGTAGGAGATTTTCGCACTTAATACGAATTCGTACGGATTGAGCTTCCCATTCAGTAAAAACTATAGCACTTTTAAACCCATACTGCAGCGTCGCCAAGATATACAGCAAGCAGGTGCACCTATGAACTCTATGCTATCCATAGGTATTACCCTTGAACAGAGGCTATGTAGTCTGTAGTATCTGTGCATATGCTGTAACTTCACTACAACAATTAGCAGTCACCAAATCAACCGACATCACTTTTTCGTCCCTTCTCTAGTCCAGACTGACTGCTGGCCAATTACTGAACAGACCCCATCGGCTTTTTCGTTCTCCCCTTTGAGACCCCTATTAAAGTCCATACACGGGCTAAGCTAGGCCCCAAACATGACGAACTTTGTGGTTCGTTGCACGATACTTGCCCGAAAACCTGACCAGATCCAAAGGAAAATAGTCCGGTTGAACTTGCGGCTTTTCTAACACACCCAGACCGCTTAAAGTCAATTCCTATCAACTTCGCAGTTGTACTTATTATGTATGGCAGTTTGTTCTACACATTTCCAATTAGTGACTTACCATGTCGACCTATGGATTTGGTGAGTTGAACGATGGTACCTCAAATTTAGTCCTACTTTCCAGATGTCATTTCAAAACTGAACCCTGAGTGTAGTTTCAGGTTTCCGGTTGTGCATTCGGTCAAAATTGTAATTATCATTTCAAAATTACATCTTGACGAACCTGGTCCGAATACGCGCATTACCTTCTTCAACTTGGCCACCTCTCTCATTTAGAAATTTTTGATGCATGTCAATTTTCTTCATTTGCACATCCGCTGGTGGCCTATATTTGTGGGACCTTTACCCGCAATATAGTTTTCATTACCTATATTTGCCCATACGTCAGCCTCTTATTCACCCAACACACCTAAACGAACGAAACGTTTTTGCATGCACGTAACATAAGAGAATACGTGTAGAGTTTTGAAAAGCACCAAAGCTCATTTATACGGAAGATAATACCTAGAGATTTCATCACCTACCAGTTTAGATAAGTGAGCTGAATGTAGACAAGGTGGTGAATCACTTGTTAGATAATGTAAGATAAAAATTAAAATAACTGCACTATATAGCACAGTAGATTATTCAAGGTTGTTCGCAAAGCGCCTCTTTACCAGTCGCTCCAGGATGTGGTCAACGCAGGTATGTCTCCTGTTCGGGGTGCGCTTGAAGTCCGATTTAGATGGGCAACAAGTTGTTGCCATTAATAAATGTCATTGCACTGCGGGACAGTCTATAGGAAGCCGATGTGCTCTAGATTAATATCCGCGTGTAGTCAGGAGCGTGGAATGCGAAACGCGATATAGTGCAGTTTTACACTTACTCAATTTATGACCCTTTGCCCACTTTTATGTATTTTCCCACCCACATCACCTGAATATGTTGATAGTGTATGCATGTATGCAGCTCATTAGGTGCAACAGAGCTATTAGCAAAATAGACCAGTAGCTTCCAGGGTCAGAGCAAGAGCCGCGTCTTGCAATTAGGGGGACATGAGTGAAGCTTAAACTTAAGAGCTTTGAAAAGATTACCGCAAGTTTAGACAGAAGATTGAAGGTCCACATTATAAACCATGAGGTTTGCAAATGTTACCTTCCGACCTTGAGGCAATAACTGGCAAAAAGTTAGGGTGAATAAACCGGGCAACCTGTACTAATTCAAGTGAATATTATCAAAAACAATGATCAC
>SJOL01006043.1:182753-205146 GCA_004794785.1 Opisthorchis felineus
TCCCAGTCAGGTAGCGTCACAGACGCTTGAAACCTACTGGGTAACTTTTGGTTTCAGTGGGGTTTTTGCGGGATAGGTTTTTTGTTCATATTCACACCACTGTCGTTTGAACGGTCGTCCTCCTGTTCTGGCGTAATTATTCCGGTGAGTCCACACCAAAGGGAAGCCCTGGACTCGAGTTTCGCTCTTATTAGAGCTCATCAGCAGTGCATATCCAAAGGCCGTGCCGGGATTTTTAATTTTTCAATTTTTAATTTTCCAAGTGCCAGTGAAAACTTTGGCCATCTATTTTGTGTGTTCAGGCCCCTTTAGAAGAAAACCCAAAACCCGCAGAAAAACTGAGCGAACGAATAAGTTCTAATGACCCGGCTGCAGTCAAGTGAAAATAAACCAGTTTGAATACACTCATTTGCATACCAATTTGGTTTCGACGGGAGACCAATCTGTAACCCAATTAAATGTCTCGTTTATGAAGTTTTTAATCGCTAATTTCGTGCAATTTGGGTTCAGGTAGAACATAAGGTTGACGAAAACTCGGGGACTGCGCCTACCTGATGAACCTGAAGCGGAAGGGCGAAACCGGTCGTAGGTTGTCGAAGAGTCTTCGGCAACCTCATGAGTAGTGTATTACGGCAATATAATGTATCGCCATATCTCGAATATAGTACCAACTGAAACATGAGGCGGCCTGGTGCAGCACATTTAGTTGCTTAAAAAAGCATCGTAAATGAGAGATTCAGCTGGGTTCCAGGTGAGTCTCCCGTCAAAACCAAATTGGCATGCAAATGAGTGCATTTCGGGTTCAAGTAGAACATAAGGTTGATGGAAACTCGGGGTACTGCGTCTACCTGATGAGCCCCAAGAAGGGAGGAACCGGTCATGGGCTTTTGAAGAGTTTTCAACAAACATATGAGCAGTGTATTACGTCTGTAGTTTGAAAATTGTTTGACCAGTACTAAAAACGTAGAATTTGCCGCTCAGTTGAGATAAGGATGACTCTGTTAGTATTGAGATTGCTGTTACGACACAGTTAATCGATTGTTACTGATTCAAAATCGCGTATTTCGAAGCGTACTAGAAGCTTACTAAAGACACGCTGTAATTTGAAATATGGAAGCAAAGGACACCGAATAACTTGGCTTTAACGGCTGATTTGAATAATTTGAATGTTACGAGTTCTTGATTCTCGTCGAAAAATCGCACACATAGCCTGCTCACCAAAGTATGCTGATGTATTTTAATTAAAGGTGGACTTTTTCAGGGAACAAACATGGCCATTTATAGACAGATGTGAAAGTTCTGTCCGTGCCGTAGAGCTTTTCCCTAGAACTAACGTGACAGTTTCTCAAAAACGCCCAGGCAAGGCAGTGGTTCGTTCCAAAAGACTGTGTGTGAGATTTGTTTTCCACTCATGAAATCGGTGAACGTCACTGAAGTAATTCAAACACTGATGTACTGAGACACACAGATGAACCGTGTTAAGCTGGTATACCATTTTGTTTGTAGAGAACCTCGTCTCCATGGCCAAACACAAACCAACTAGTAAACAATACACTTGTCGTCCATAAAACCGCTAATCCGATTTGCACTAGATGCATAGTTTCTGGGGCACTGCTTTGCCTGCTAAGAACAAAGAACTTTCTTGCCCGGCTTTTGCAGAACAAACGACAAATATAAGACTGTTAGGCTGAAAACTTCCGGTTTTTTGGTTTAACAGCGCATAGACGAGATCTAAACAATATCTGTCAGAGGATAGATTTATCTAAGAGAAAATATTCTTTTAATTTCATATGAAAATGCTTTGGCGGATACGTATCAGAGGAAGTATTTGTTGATGTATTTGGAACAGTTAAAGATTGTGAGGCTTTGATTCTTCATAGCTTTGCATGCGGTTTGGAATAACATGTGCGTCCTAGTTAGAACGGCGATTAATGGCTTCCTGTATTTTCAAGCATGTGGGAAACGGCGCTAATAAAACACGGTGGTCATGCATCAGTTGTGACGTCCAACTGACATTCAAATTTCTGTGAGGTCTTATCCAGTCATGATGAGTGAATCAAAAGACAATGCTTTCATCCGTACTAAGAACTCGTCAAGACCCAGTTTGCTGAGATCGGAACCATGGAGAAGGTAGTTTTTACATCTACAGTTCCAAATGCCCAACCACCAGTAAAGCAGCTGAGTAGACTCCTGCATGATCTTACCGTGTGGACGGAATGTACTCAGTAACCGATTTGGAATGTCACGTGGGCGAGTCAGATGTGCTATTCACAAGTTGTCGTATCCGCATACGTACACGAGTGGATTAGCAGTCCATGCGATTTCCCGAGGCGTGTTTAAAAAAAGGGATTGACTGAAGGGACCAGTAAATGCTGTGTGGGTACAAAATGAAGATGGACTTTAATGCCGTAGGCTCATTCACAAAGTTTTTGCATCCTGCGACACCATTCAGGGAACACTAAAAGCCTTCAGCTACTGGAACTCCGTGCCACAACACTGAAAATCTCACCAGGTTTGCAGTTTAGTGGTTCTCAACGATGTGAATATTCCCAAACTATGCTTGCTCTTGCGAGATGGTTGTGTCCGGCCGTGGTGCTTGTTTCAGGTTCGTGTGTATTTAGAATACAATGCAGAATGAAACAATTGTTGCGCTCACTTAGTGCTTTTTCTCCTAGCATTAACCGTCCTAGTGTTCTTCAAGCAAGCCTCGAAAGAATCTACTTAGAACGAGAGTCAAATACAATTAAACTATTACTTAAGAAAATGTTTGTGAATGTCTTGTTCTCAAAAATTACGAACAGTACTGCACGGAGCATGTTTGTGCGCACTTCTAGGATTAGGAGCTGAAAGCTTTTCCACAAAGCAAAATAAACTAGAAGTAACGACAGCACCAAAGACGTCAGAGGAAATAAGGTAACATACTTATCCTGTAAGCAACAATTTGGTATGCTTAAGTTGATAAATCAAACCATTAGAAAAACGAACAAAACCGTTCAATGTTACCAAGGTGCCATTCTAAACCATTTCGTTTCTAGTCTGTTCTGTATACACCAATACCTTTCCATATAGCGGTATTCTTGTGCCTGTCTCTCATTTGCCATTATTCTGGAGAAGAAAATTGTTATTGCTACTGTCGTCTCTTTTGTGGGCCTTACTTCCATCACGAGCTATTGATGGAACACGACCATCAGCTTATTTACAGTGGTTGCTGTGAAGTAGTCAAACCGTACACAACAAATTCTGCATAACTCTCATAAGAAAAAACTGTGCAGCATTGCATCAAAAGCATCCTTAGAGGCAACACAAGATCATTTTGGTACATCCATTCCTCATGTGATGAGGAAAACGGTTGTCATTTTGCAACGACCAGCAATAATAACGATATGAAGGAAATAGTTTAGTGTTGCCGAGGTATTCTGAGTTACGGGAGATTTATATCTCCGTAGAAATTCTCATTTTATTGGTCGTTACAATCATTTGTATTAGCGACACCTACGTGTTTCAAAATATGGTGAACATGTATGCTAGCTTTTCACACTTCCTCGCCCCCTTATCGTCCTCTACTTTTTCATCTCCGTTCTCCCTATTCTACTTGCTTGACACAATGGCTGGGGAAACCATCCATTTTTGTGTAAAAGTGCTGTTTTCCAGTATGCTTTCTGTCTCAGAAAAGGTAGGCCGGGTCATTGGATTGTTTGTTTTATTTGCTTTTTGAGGTTCCACTCTCGAGTCACTGGGTCTGTTTCTCAGCTTGGTAGGTGTCGAACGATCAGAAGCGAAGTTCCCACCGGAAATTCGGGGACTGCACCTTCCTGATGAAACCCAAGAAGGGCGGGAAAACCGATCGTGGTCTATCGGAGAGTTTTATCAACCTTATGGGTAGTTTCCTTCCTTTTCAAGGAAGGAGCCATACTACCATAACTCGAATATTACGTCAACTAAAACATGAGGTGGCGTTTGCGCACCACATTCAGTTGAAGAATAATGTTATAAACGATGGATTCGGCTTGGATTCGGTTGGGTCTCTCGTTAAAAGCAACTTGTTGTGACATAAAAGTATATCGCAAATGTTTAGTCCTTCGCAGAGAAGTCTACCAAACAACCTGTTTGTGGGTTTGTTCTCCCTACACCCTTCACTGGTGATGAAAGTGATGGTTAATCCGGATGTCGATGCCATGCATTCCGGTAATCCCTAGATTAACTAACCCACATTTCTTGGTTTTAACGCGTACATTAGCATGTCAGACTGTTTCGAATGATGTGGATTCTGCGGGCACCCGCCAAGGGAGAAGTGGAACGTCGGACACACATAAATGATCTGAAAATCCAGTTTCCTCTCTAAGACAAGGTTCAACCCGTTGGTACATGATGAGAATTTGTTTAGCATAAATGTTCGAGCAAATGACTGTTTAGTCTAGAACTTCAAGAATGGACCATATTTTGATGTGGAACTTTTATAGTTTTGGAATTTTACAAGAGAAACGATGACAGGTTTCAGGCTGAAAGTTGTATGCTTGCCATACATTTGATTTATTCTTGATATAGGGATACTGTGTAGACTGCTCACTCGAGGTATGTGTTATGACGGTATACAGCTTGCTCCGGAAATCGCGGGATGGACGAAACTGAGTACAAATGAATACAGGCAAACTGGAGAGGTATAATACTGCCCCATCTAGGCCAGAGCGAAAGAAAAATACACGGAACCCAATAACTTTCCAAGGCCACAGTACCAACTGTTCAATACTAATACGATAATTATCAACTTGGAAATATACTCCCTAAATGAAAACCTAGGTCATCTAATTCAAGCAATTGTGGGACTAGGTCATTATTAATTCTCCGCAGAGGGGTCTACTGTGCCAATAGACTAGTCATCCATCTGAGAAATCGTGCGATAGTCTCCGAAATTGTTTGAGAAGTCTAAAAAATTAAAGCATTGCAGAAACATCGCATGGTTCTCGGAGTGGAGCGGGGGAATTGTCTCTGGCCGCCTTAGACCTGATGACTCAACACCATCTTGGTAGGCGACTCAAAGTTATTGTGCATTATGTATCCAGCACTTATAATCAACCCTGTGTGCACCGGCACTTATGGAGCACATGAGCGGTTTACTCTAATAGTGTGTATGCAGAACTTAGTCAATTCAAATTTTGAACTGGAAATTTTGAAATTCCGCTTCATCAGCTGCATACTTTCTCCTCACTCCTAACACAGTGATAAAGCGAAGAGGGTAATTTGAAGTGGTTTGATGCCTGCTGCTTGACTGCTCGTTCCCAAGAGTGTAACTTATAGAGCGTAGAGTCATTAACAAAGCTGGAAGACTAGACTGCCTCACTGCGCACTCTCGTGGCCATCTGCTGCCACTCAGTCAGATTCTTGAACTACACGAGAACCCCGGACGGTGAACCTGGTAGCCCTACGGCCTTAGAGGTTTATTAATGCAGACATTCTCTCATGTGTAACAAGGCTCCCGGCCTGGGTGACCTTTCACCGGTATTGTTCAATGATGACCGATCTGTTCTCAATAACACACTTGCTCAGCAAACAAAGCCCCTCAGTTTTGTCAGTATAACAAGCTGTTTGTATCTTCAGGGTTGCTGGCATTTGTGAGTATACAGAGAGCTCAGTAAAATCATGTGAACAAAAGACGATGTCGGACAAGAATACCCGTTCCCACTATTCTTATTGGATCTCGTGATTGACGAGAAAATGCGACGGATGGTAGAAAGTTTTAAAAAATCTGGTGTTCAAATAGCTGTTGACGAAAACCTTGTTGATCTGAAATATGCAGACAACAAAGCTCTCGTCTTCAAGAAGTGAACGTGCAGGTGTTTTGGATGAACTGACCAAAGTCATTCAGCGTTTTGGCATGCGTTTTGCACCCACAAAGTGTAAAATTATCCTCCTAGACATGCAGTCACTTAACACATCACTTGCACTCTAAGGAGGGGCTCGAGTTTTTGGAGAGTTTTGCTTATGTTGGAAGGGGTATAAGCTATGACTGCAGTGTTATATCTGGGGTCACTACACAAATTTCCAAGGCTTGGGTTGCGTTTGCTAAATTTCGACAACTATGGCGATAAAGCGGCATAAGCCTGACTCTCAAAGGCGCTTTTATCGGGTTACAGTGCAAGCTATTTTCTTGTGTTGTCATGAGACGTGACCTCTGTAAGCAGTGCAGCTGAGGCGTTGTCAGACCGTTGATAACCGTTGTCTCAGAACCATAGCCTGTGTAGGCCGGTGCCAATGAAAACGAGCGTTCGGTTGTGCACGGTTGGAGGTGTTGGAGGATATGGCCGCTAGTCTATCTCAGTGGCGTTATTGTTACTGATTTCTTCCCAAGAGAGTACCTGTAGGTGTAGGCACTTCAGAATGTTTGTAGTAAGCTGGCAGCAGGTCCTTCTCCATTCACTTTTATTCATTCCTTCACAAGAAAGCTTTCGAATCAATTATGGTTGCACAGCCACGGCGCACCACTGGTGTGTCGTAAATGTTAATAGTGATGTTGTTTTTTTATTATTGTTCCTATTATGGACGAAGCTCAGACTTGAGGATCCAGACTAAATAACCGTACCAAACAACAACAGCCTCTCTGTGATGGTCTGCTCTCGAATATTTGCATCTGCGATACGACCGTCCAACAAAAAGTACGCTAATCGGTTGCTGTTCTTCGGCTCGATTTCCTTAAAAAAACCACCACATTTCTTCCAGCCAAATCAGGTTATTGTCCATGAAGCCTCAGTGGGGACGGTGCATTTCATCCAATGATAATGTGCAACGCCGTGATCTCTTCCTTCTCGGTAAACATACACAAATTCTGTCAAGGCGCAACTTTTTTTCATTCACAAACTGAAGAAATCTTTCTTCAGCCTGCACAATGACTATGGTCAACCCTCGGTACTGAAGAAATAAAAGTCGCATCAACCAAAAAAGCTGGTCATATTCTGAACTAGACTGGAGGCTATTGTGGGAGACGGTTTTGGCCGGAAAGCACAGAAGACGTCTGCTGCACTGGGGCAGGGATTGTTTTAGTGAGATCGTTAGAAACATATAGAGCACTATAGTTCCATCTACGAAGCCCACTGAAGGCCAAACGTACAAAACCGGAGATAGGCATTTGTGGTACAAAATCATTGCGCAGAATTAACCGCTGATTAAGGATTCTAGGAAACTGACAACAGAATCACCGCCCACAGATCTGGTGTCGAATTTTAACTCTTACTTACCTAGTTTTAAAAGCTCAATCCACAAAAAAGTGTATGCAATGCACTCTTTAGAATAGCCCATGGGGGCACTCCTAGGAGAGTCGTTTTAGGAAAAACTGTAAGCCAGTGTTTTTTCTAATGTTTCTTATTATTTATTTGCTTCAACATCTACGAAGTTATACTTTATTGGACTCTCTTTGGCCAAAAGTCCAGGCAGTTTCGTATGGGTATTAGTTGGAGGGTGCTCCAAAACCCCCTCAGAAATCGAGGTTTATTTTCAATAATATTCCGTTAAAATTCCACGCACACGTGCCTGTCCTATTTTACTTCCTGCTTTGCAGTTGTCAAATAAAAACCCACTAGCAAAGCATTCTGTTCGCCCGCATATGACAACCATTGAAGACTGATTGCATGAATCTGTCTGCAGGGTGTTTAAGTCTGAAGACCTTATGTTCATGACATAGCGCACTACCCATAAAGTTGTTAAAAACTCTTCAACATTATGGGTGCTATGTTACGTCAAGAAGGTGCACGGCGATATCTTGAATATCGTGTAAAATGAAACATGAGATAGCCAGTTCACAGCACATTCCGTTTAGGAATGTCATTAAAGAATGTTTCAGCTTAGCCTCTCATTTATTAATGGAATTTGAAGAAGGACGCATTTCGCTAAAGCTGGAAGATTTTTTATTCATGTGTTTGGAAATGTAATGTACCAACAAGCCGCTTGCATTTTTTAGTTAACTTAAAGCTCAATATTGGAATATAAATTCGTAGTATTAAACCTCGATTTGCCACTTGCGATTCATCTTATATCAGAAAACTGTGTATCCTCGAAAGAAACCTTTTCTGTCTACACAGAAACTCTGACTTTCTTTCAGTTGGATGCGGAAACTTCACATTTTCTAGCCTGTGAAATGCACAGTGAAGACCTTCCCAACTAACCTCTAGTCTGCATGAAAGTATTTCAACGGCGGTTGCGCTTTATTACATGCACTGTTATTCGAAGATTAGATCGATGAAGACAACGCATACAAAGTCACAAAATATACAAGATCTTAGAAAGACTAAACAGATGAAGGCGTACAACTGGCGGCTCATTGATTCGACTGTCAGAAATACGCTAATGAATTTCGTATGAGTTTATTGATTTTGATAGTGGAACCTTGGGGCTAGTGGTTAGTCAGCAGCATAGTTTGTGGATTCGTCCAAAACATAGCAGGCTAACTATTTCTGGTATGGTACTACGTTTTATTCGATTAGTTATAGCCTATTCGCTTAAGGACAGTTGCAAGATGTCCGGAAACTTGATAATTGTAGACAGTCCATCTGTATAAAACTGCCCTAAACCGAAAACACGGCAGCTAGCTGTCAAGTTTGTAAAGATTCTGTGTTAGGCAACCAATACGATTGGCCCCCTTTGCTGGAAAGTGTAAAGGTTGATCACAATAAGTCGTTTTCCCCGACATTTCTTCGCCACTGAACGTTATATCTGTCCACCAAACTTCTTTGGAGTTTATCGTTTATCCAATAGTTTACTGGAGCTGTCCAGTACCAGCTACCAGCCAGTACCACCTCGGCTGATTTGATCAATTAATTCCGAATAACAGAGTTGTACTGCTGCTGACCACTGCCGAGCTATTTCATGCCGTTTGAACAAGGATATTCACTTTCTCCTCTTTACACAGGAATCACATTATCCGGCTTAATACTTCTCACGACATGACTAACGTAATCATGGAGATTTAGTCTATTCGACTGTGGCACGGAAATCCGGTATATTCACCAAACTGTCACAATACTGGGTTGGTGAGTTTAATTGTGATTATGATTTCATCATTCCAAGAAGATCTGTGCCTTACGGAATAGCGTAAATTGCCTGTTTGCTTATCATTCCCTGGTTTGATTGTTCTGGTAACAGATGAGTTACTTCTTGCCGAAATACTACCGATGCTGTAAATTTGGATAACTATCACGTTCTACCAGAAATGTATTCACCAGAAATGTATTCACAAATCCCGCAACCCCCTACAACGGAAAATGATTATACTTTGATATCTGCTAGAGTGATATTAGCGATATTTGGGACAGTCCTAATTTCCCGTCAACAACTTGTCAGTCAATTCTATCTGATTTGTTAGGGTGATATTCACACACAACCGGCTAGACACTTCCGAGTGCGCTTCAGTCCTCGGAGGGATTTTTACTACATCACTTTGGTTGTGACCTACGACCTTGCACCTATTTTTTATCAGCGTAGACAATCAAATGTAGAAGAAGGTCAGAGTACCGTGCTAGATAGTGACAGTTTATCCTTAAATGTACTCTGAAGAAACTGATTACGTTTTGTGCTTTCGCCGGTTCAGCTAACGAGACTTGTTTTGGTAATTATGTCCAGATTAGTGTCCTTGGAAGAGAACATAATACCCGTGAAAGGATGAAAGCCCTTCGATGCGAAGTTATTTGCCAACAAACACAAACAACCCATTAGACACGAAAGTAAACATCTCATCTACACAAAGTTTTTGAAAAGTGAACATTCTCACACGTCCTTTTGAACTCTCCTGGAGTACATTGACTATTAAACAATACTAAATGAACACTGCAGAGCGGTTCCATAATTTCCGTAATAATCTTTACCTTCTGTCAGACGCGGGAGTGGGGCTTTTACACTAGACCATAGGCTACTCGCATGCTTCATCAGTAGTATGCACCGTTACACCCGTAGCATAGCACTGCAGACAACTAGATACGCGAGTGTGTGGAGGATACCGTATAAGAACTATTGCATCATTTTTATACGGAATCTGCTTCGGTAGTATAAAAGAGACAGGACATATTCTGCTTCATTGTTATCAGGACCGGGCGGATCAAACCACTTATAGTTTATTAAACGGCGAGTTTTCACGACTGAGTCGAAGACAAAGAGGGCGTTTTACAGGAGACTCAATGGACGCATTATGGGCAGCCCAAAACTGGGTGCTGGCAAAAGCCCTGGAGCTACGCCTTTCTCAGATATTACTGCACGCGACTGACGCGTGTCTGCTCGCGTGACAGGCACTATAGAGCTAATTATATAATTATTGCTGCTGGCTGTGAATTCGCTGGACGCAGTTGTTTCAACGGTCCGACAATAAAACCTTTGCCCATTAAACATGAATCTGAATGACAGCAGCAATTCTCACACCATAACTTGCATCAGAACATTCGTTAGTAAAAAAACAGGAGGTCATGTAGAATAAAAACTACTAGCCAGTTACTAAACAATGTTGTACGTTTGCTAGTTGTACTATGCAGTTTAACTCTTCACTGTAACAGCATTTTGCCTTGGACTGGGCGAAATGTTGTCGGGGATTGTCAGTAAGAAGATCAGCCCCTGAGTAACACACGTGGACACTAAAATAGCAAGGTTCAGGGTTATTCATCCCTCGTTTTTGACTGTTGTAGGGGACCAGGACTATTTCAGATGAGGGTGACTTGCAGTAAATTTTCTCTCAATTAGGCCCAAATCTGACAACTGCAACAGATGCATGAGTAAGCAGACTACTGTCGGAAATACTTCATTAAGCCTCCAAATATTTCTACATGCGATAATGATCAACAAACAAAGCCACAGAGAATGCAGCAGGAAGTAGTTTATGAGAGTTATTGAACTGAAATGTTACGAAATATTTTTTGATTGAACTCCGAGCTGGTCGGATATTTTGCTGATAACTTAACGGTGGCTTACAGGACAAAAAACTGCTATATCAGGAATAGTGAACCGACTCCTGAAGGTCGACTTGGTTAGCGAGACAAATTCACTACCTATGTTGCTGCCGGAAAACGATTCAATCAATACTGTATGATAAACAGTTTGAGCAAAAATCGCATGGGCCTGTTCAACCCTCATTTCAAAACCTGGGTGAATGAGTGGTTTGATGGTAACATCCCTTAACTCAGCACTCATTTCTTGTGACATCTGAATTCGGAGCAGTTTAGCTATCAGGCTTCCGCTTGGCTGTGCATACGCAGAGTGTAACATTCTCTTCAAGTTTGAGAAAGTTCATCCCTTACTCGGTGCTTGCTTGCACTATGTTCATCGGTATATTTTTAGCTCTCAGACCATCGGGCAGTTAAACATATGTGCTGGATAAAGTCTTTTATACTTTCGCTTCAGTTGGCGACTGTGTAACCCCCTCTCCATGACGGCAACGTGTGCACTCCATGAGGCGTCTGTCCGACACCGCCCAGGCTGACTAAATATATGCGCCTTGTGTAACCTCGGTAAAATGCATCAGTGGGTAAAATGTGCATCCCTTTCTCAGTTCTGGCAACGCAATTCTCAGTTATTCAGCTAGCCTGAGGTGCATAACTAATCAGTCACTGACAATTTCGATTGGAAGAATGAAACGTGAATTGTAATTCCTTGACCGCTGGTGCTGTCTCGGGCCCTCCCAGAGTCTAGTCGGGCTAATATTTAAACGATTTTGGTACGTTTACCTCTTAAGCAATATTAATCGGCTTGTTGTTAATTGATATTGAAGAAGGTTTATGGACCTTGGTGACTCTGGAAAAACTTGTGCAAGTGCACACATTATGCATCTCCATAGCCAAGATTCAACTGTTCTACTAAGGAATTATTTCAAAAATTTAGTACAGGTGAGTTTTGAAGTTTTCTCAGCATGTAGCGCTTCCAAGGTGATGAAGGTTCACGCGATCCTGAAAAGGCGAATACAAAGTTATGTGGTTTTGTGTGTCCAGAACGGTTCGAAGAAAGTCATTTTGGTGGTTCTCATCGAAAGGTCGTTCTTCTTGCCACGTACATTAGGCGGAAGTTGTTTTATATGGTACTGGGTATAAAAATAAGCGACGCAACAGTTAGACGATAGAAACGCATTATACAAACTGCGCCCATGTTTTTGAATGCTCAGATATCATTGAAGGCAACTTTTCAATAAACGAACAGCATATACTCGTTTAACTTGTTTAAGCTTGTCGTAATAAACCAAGTTATACAAAAACATTAGGTAAGTGTCCTGTTTTCACTCGATCTGTTGAGAGATATTGGCCCTCCTGCTGTAATATCATACACGAGGTGTACACGCTTTAGGTTAGCATAACGTGACTGAAGTGACAATTCTCCCATTTGTTTCATCTGCAGAATAAATTACAGCGGCGAAAAAATAACCAAAACCTGAAGAGGTATCTTGAAAATTGAGTGATCTGATGGCCGCCTGAGCTAAACTGAATGGCAGTTAGAGTGGGAGAATGAGATGTTTGTGCAACGGCTTTCATTTGGAGAAAAGTTCATTCGTAGAAAACGCAGGACGTAAAATATTTATTGAAACATTAATTTCAAGTTTGTTTCCGTCTCTAGGTGCAACTTTTTGTTGCCGATGCCAGAAGAAAAAGGTTACCACACAAAAACAGATGGTTACCTGTCCATTTGCGGGCAATCTGAATACGAGGGGGATCCCTACCGTTAGGGGAAAAGAGTAAACTGGAAGGGTACGCTTGCTTATGCCAGTGAATCTTAAGAGTGCCGGAAATCTAGTCGGTACATACAATCCTCAGGTGGTAAAACTGAAAAAAACTAGCATATCAGTCCGCCTGTTTAGCGATACATAGTCTACTGTAGATTTCACCAGGATAAAAAATCCGAGAAATTTTACAGTGGAAGGAAATAGTAGATGATATTTCACCGGTCTTCTCTAACCCGGCTTTTGTAGCTTAAAAGTCAGCGCCTACATATTATGCTGGAACTTGAAGTTGCATCTTGATAATTCGGAACACAAGGGTTTACCTCCAGATTGAAAAAGTGCTGAAGGGAATTTCTCGATCACTCAGTACAAAGTAAGCCAGATTTGAAAGATAACTTCCGCAAGAAATTCACCCTATTTTGATGGGTATGGTGGTCCCAAATTTGACTTTATGTTAGCATTAAAGGTGTCAACGAGACTACCACCCTGATGGAAAAAATTAACACCTCAGCCGGACGGAGGGTTGACTTTCAAATGAGGTGGAACTTTTCTCCTTTAAGTAGCTCGCAAAATTAAATAATTCACTGAGACTTTACAATCTTTTTATGTTGACTAAATGAATTATTCAGAAGCGTGTTTGTGAGTGTTCATTGTTCTTGTCTGAATGTGTGGGGAAGCACCTTCATTCCTTGGAAAACCATTGTCCTGCGAGTGCCAGTTCTTTCTGTGGTTCACAGAACTAGCACAAGTTTTCAGTGTACATGCACGAGTTTTCCAAAACGTCGGAAGTTAAGCTTCCGAAAGTTAGAGCAATACGACATGAACGCTAACAGTTACAGTCCAAGCGCCAAATACTCAGTGTCTTTAAGTTTTTCAGTAGAGGCGCTTCCTGGGATGAATATTTTTCTCGGATCCCAAAGCATTGTTTCCAGTTTTGGGTTTGTTGAAGTGCAAACTAGATTAGTCTAAGGCTCGATTGTCTTGGTTTCACTCTCTTATCTTCGTTTTATTTTCAACTGGTTGTTTCTAGCATAGTCACTGATGAGGTAAAATCTAAATGTTCATACTTTAGCATTCAGCTTGATTAATTTTGACCAGCGTTTCAGACATTTTATTTCCTGCCACTGTGCATTTCATTTCGAAGGAAATGCCATACCTGACATGCATCCGCAAAAATTTCCTACTGCTCTTTACTACTTCGTCGGAAATAACCTTGGTCATTAGCTTTCTCTGTTGACCATGACCTTGAGGCCACCGTAAGTTTCAACTACTCTTTCGATCGTCTCTATCTGTCAGCAAAAAACATGGTTTCTGGTCATATACTTCGCTATAAAGATAGCGTTCTCAGCTCATCTTCCGGGAAATTATTTTTGCAAGAAGACATTATGCCGTCAAAGGGAGGTGGAACACCAAAAGTCATATTCAAAGCTTACATTTGATAGATATTTCTCTTCACGGCACGTTCTGCCCAGCGACCGTAATAAGGTAATTTTCTTGTGTCCAAATGTTCAGTCACCATATCACCGGCTAGTGGAAGCTCTTAGAGTGTGCGCAGTATCGAATCCTACTTTGCTAAAAATCGACCGGGTATATACACAAAATAATTGCCTAAAAACAAGATCTTCCGAGGGAAGGTAACCTTTTCGACATTCTTCCCACTGGTTACGACATGTGTAGAACAATGAAAAACGATTGAAGTTGTGGGTAAACGCCAATCTGGTTAAAATCGATAGTAAATGGTTAAGACTGGTAAAACCGGTGTGAATTCGGCGGGTCATGTGGGGCTGATGAGTGATTATCCGGTCACGTGAGACTCAAAATCTGTACATTTTGTTTCTGTATGCAAAGTTTAAGTTTAAAAGCACGGACGTCGTTCGCTTCCACGATGGGAAAAGCCTAGTTCCTGTAAACTTTCGCGTCTTGACCTGTACTTCATAAACTGGCCTAAAAGTTGTTAAGACTTCAACCGTGCATCCAGCGTCAAGGAGATGGGATAAAACGAAACTGTTCCATTTGTGTGTCTTGCGGATGGTATGGGCTCAGAAATGCGTGTTGTCAATTACTTGGTCGTTTGATCGATATGGTTCTCTCCATAGGATCAAGCACATACCGAAGCTGTCTTTTAGCTCTCCTCTGAAGATGGGACTGGTGGTGAAACCTACATTTAGAAGTACGGTGTAAGTTACTCTGGCAAAATTCTGTCGATTTCGCGTCAGCACTTCACTAGCCACATTATGTTTGGAGCGAAGTCGAAGTACAACAGTTTGCGTTTGGCCTCATATATACGCAACTAGGAACAACTTGATATCTCATTACGAAGCCAGGTATCAAATCTTGCGCATCTGTTCTGAAACGAGAAGAATCAATCTTTGAAGACGTGGAGAAATTCTGACTTTAGGCAGATGCGAATTATGATACTGGATCGGTCGGAAGACAATGTCTGAAAGCAAAGAAAAATAACGGTCATATCATTCCGCAACGGTATAAACAACTGAAGCCTACAGAAAAACCTTTTTTTGGTCTAAATGGGCTTCATAATGCACATAAAACAGGTTTCCGCTTAGGCCCAATTTTAGACCGGTACAACTCACCGTATCACAATGTAGCCAAGTGGTTGTGCAGTGTGTTGGAACTGGTCTGAGCTACCGTGGTCAAACACAATATACGGGACACATTCCGTAGCAGTGTAAAGGATGCAAATATTTTCAACACACACATGTTGTTTTTAGACATTGCATCACATTTTATGAATGTTCCTCTTTTAACGACCCTAAAATATATGTGTAACAGTTGGAACTTTTAAGAGACCTACCATGGGATCTCATGTACAATTAAGGGAGCCGATTTTACGTACACTTACAGATAAATGGATATAGTAGCCATAGGCAGTGCTTGGCTCAGAGCTTGCCAACTGATTCATGTCCAGACTTGGAATTTCAGTACTGGCGAATACAGTAGCCCCTTTCGACCACTATGGCAATATAGCATGTAATGCTTCTACTGACTTTGTCACTATTCTAAATATTTTTGATGGGGCCGTCCGAATATCACATTTACAAGTGAATTTGAACACGAGGAAGATAAGTTGCCCCATTCGTAATGTGCTACTGAGCACAAGATAGGTTGATATAATGTAGTGTTTCGCAGAACGACACGGGCACTCCAGTGCACACACTTTCGGAAACTTGATCACTGCCTATATAAAAGAGCAGTAAATATTTGTTCAGTAAATTACTTGAGCGAGGAATCGGACATTCTAAGATGTGTGTTTTGACATAATCGTACCCAGAAACATTTCTGTCAAAGCAAACTATATCTCATCTTCAAAAAATCATAAGCAAGAGTTTCAGCTGGATTCCAGGTGAGTCTCCCATCTAAACCAAATTGGTGGGCAAATGAATGTATTTCGCCAAACTATATCTCAGTTTTCCTTCCCAAAGTAATGTAGCTAGTGAGGCGCTGACGCAATGATTACAGGACATTTGCCAAAAGATTTTATACCGCAGGTCTAAGCTTAGCTTCTACAGACTCTCACGTCATCAGCCGGATTTCGAAGATACGCTTCATCAGACTACTTCAGCGTGTATCTATGGATTTATCTGTTCCTGAGGTGATAACCATATCGGTCGAACAACGAGGCAATTGACAATAAACACGTCTGAGCCCATACCATCCGCGTGCCAGACACAATCTGAAAGTTCCCATTTATCCCTCTCCTTGACACTGGGTACACCGTTGACGTTTAGCCACTCTTATACCACCTTACGAAGTGCAATTGAAGATGCGAAAGCTTATAAGAATTAGGCTTATTACATCGCGGAAGCAAACATCGTCTATGCTTTTAAACTTAAACTTTGCATAAAGAATTTTTTCACCGATGTTGCTTCTAACATAGTCGGGTGATCACTTATCAGCCTCACGTGACTTGCCGAATTCACACCAGTTTTATCAGCCTCAAGCATTTATTATCAATTTTAACCAGATTGACGTTTACTCACAATTTCGATCGATTTTAATCGCCCCATACATGTTAGAACCAGCAGGAGAGATATCGAAAAAGCCACCTTCCTTTAAAAGTCGTTTTCTCATTTTACCATGGGAATGCTTCAGACAACACATGTTTAGTTGCTACCTCAGTCATTCATCCGGATGTTTCATCACCACTGTGATCATCAAAGCCTGCATCCCAATTAGATTCACTTGAATGAGCAAAGCAAGTCCAACTTGTTTTAGGTTTCAAATCGCTCCGTTGAAAATTCAAGGGGCTTCTCTATAATGATTTTCGCAGCAAGAAGGAAGAATCCTCAGTCGTTTACAACGCGAAGACTAATTTATTTTGACGATTCCACGATTTGCTCAGTTACGATTTCAGGGTCATTTCTGCCCCAGGCCCTACAATTTTAAGTGCCCATCTGCATCTTTAGGTGAGTTGAACAACTCTATGGGTGAGCCCCGCAACACTTACACAGAGGTTGATCAGGACAGTGAAGCTAATTCCTGCAGAGAAATGGCGAAAGATGAACCCCGGTCTTTATCCACTTTATAGTGGTGTGCCACGGTGACCGAACTAACTACTCGACAAAATATTTAATAGATCTTTTTGGCTGACGTCATTCAAATGTCTGTTGAATCGGTGCGTATGGTAATAAGTTGACCCGAGAGTGTGTGAACTGGTGGTAATACCGTCCGTTGACTTCAGAGCCAGGCTATCAACGTCAATTTTTGTTTATTGCCTTGAGTTTTATTGCTTGTGGATCTAACTATTCACTTTCCGGCCACGATTCAGTTCCTGACAACTCGTTACAAGCAAAGATTTGTAGGACAAAGTTGGTCACTGAGTGCTTGTGGAAGGAGCACTCTTACTATCTTGTCGACCTATAGAACCTCTGTTCGCCTCTATCCTGGCGGTCATCTACTATGATGTACAATAAGAGAAATTAAAATAACTTTCAACGTAGACTATGTTAACTTTTCGGAGGTTTTGGCAAAACTATCTGGTTAAAGCAATATCAGCACACACTGTCTTTGATTAATTGCACGTTAAGGCCGTATTGAAGTGAACTTAACCTGAAATATAGTACCAAAGTCGTTGTTTCAACTTACAATAAAAATTTCTCGGGTTCAACAAATTTGCCTCCTGTAACGAGACGGCCACATTCGAGGCCGGAATTTCACCACTTTTTTCTAGCTACTTATATGAAAACAAGTAGCAATGGTGCGGCACAAACAGTGGTCCAAGCGCGTGCCATGTCTCTGATTTAGACAATCTGAAGACAACTTTTCTATGAATCACTTGTACGAATGAAACAGCATAAACACATGAACGGGATGACATATATAGCATCTATCGAACGCAGCTCAAGTTGTGTCGTCTTTAAACCGCATGGAAGTTGCTAGGTATTAGAGCTCATTCAGGGGCTCTATTAAAAGACTGTTGTGGCGACCAACCGGAACTGTTCCAAGCACTAAACTGCTTGATTTCGAGCTATTCAGTCACAGTTTTTCACACTAAACAATGGCATCACTTCCTTCCCCACCATCTGTGTGCGTCCGTGCCTTCAACCGTTCATAAGCCGCAATATTTCAATAAATGCCTAAACTGATTTATTTCGCCACAGTCCGCAGAGGAAAATACCCTAAGCGATATATGAACTAATTAACAAATTGGATCTCAAATTACTACGCTGAATTCACTTTTGGTAAACCCACCATGAGAAAAATTTACCTGGACTGGTGCGGCCTGGAGGCCTGATTGTTGGCATCTTGCGAACTAAACGAAGCGAACGCAGCATTCGAAAAGTAACCTACTTTAATCTACGTCCTGCGTTTGGTGGCCCCCTTTTTCCCATCATTTTCACTAAAAGTTGTTACTCGAATGTGGTTTGTTGGGGGAAAACGCGAAGACGAACTTATCCGAAGCCTTTTGTTTCTAAAGACGAGTACGTTTCTCAATGTTTTTCAACCAAGCATAACAAATCCTTTCAAGGATCTGCCGTTTTCAGTTCATCCATAGTCGTTTCATGTGTGAATCTTAAGGTATATGGGATGGTACTGTTTTCTATGGCCGGTAGAATTCCATTCTCTCCAAGTCCACTGCACCACTCTATTAGACGACACTTTGTATATCCACACTTGTTCACAATATGGACCTTGACCTGAGCGCAGTTACGCGAGCCACGTATCCAAGCGTTGCAAGGCCAACAACTTCAACAGCGGATTTAGTAAGGGTTATCATTTGTGGACGGTTTCAGTGAGGCTTTCTGATTTAAGCTCTGAGGCAAACGAAACAACAATCGCAGTTACGAGGGACAAATTGTCACATCGATTTTTACCATCCCACTTGACCTCATCGCAGATGAACTCCAGAGAGTTTTTTGTGACGCTTCAGATACTCTTTTACAACTTTCCGGTTGCACGACAGTAAAGCGTCAGCGTCAACGCTGATCTAGCTATCTCTAAAGATGATGCTGATGATGACGATGACGACGATGATGATGCTGATGTCAACTAAAATTCCACAGCTGGTAAAACATTGGAATTATGCTTGAGGCTGTTAGTGCGAGACAGTCTTTGCCTCACATACTTGTCATTATTCAGGCTGTTTTTCTTACTGATGTATTTCTGCAAACAAAAATGCTTTTTCTAAGTGGAATTGATTGGAGGAGGTCATCGAGAATCCATCTGTTCAGAAAGGTTTAGGAAACAGTCCGCTGAAAAAATTTCATCAGACCAGCTGAGTAATTTAAAAGGTGGGTGAATGTTGAATACAGATGAGGAAACCGTCAACAAAAGTTCACTCCAGTTTGCAAACCAGGTCTAGAGGTTTTGTTGGCTGCTGAGGGCAAATAGCTGTCCTGATCGATGGGTAATATGGCAAAATTATAAAAATTTGAGTTAAGGATGGTTGCGTTGCTCTAAAGGTTGAGTGTGCTTCATCTAACGATTCCCTCTACGGTTCAATTCAAAGTTTTGTTGAGCTGTTGAAGGAAGAAGCGCCGCCAAAAATTGTACTGGGTTTGACATTTTAGAAGTCCATTTTGTGCGACTGTATGAATAATACAGTTTAATCCCAGTCGCCAATTGTCGACAGTTCACTGTGAAAATCTGACATTCTCAAGAATCGTACTTACATGGTACCACCGTTGCCAGTGCATCTAGCCTCTTGGTATGCCAGGCTGCAGACTTAACCACCAGTAGGAAAACATTTCAAGCATAGAATACAGATATACATACAGATATACAGCTGAACAGCAATCCTTACCAAAAGTTCTGTGAAAGTAGGCATGATTCATTTCATTACTGATTTAGAGGCAGTTTTGATTTCCAAACTCTAGAGAATCTTACTTGGAGTGAGAGGTTTAGGACATGGGGATTTCGTGACTATGCTAGTCGTGAGACGACTAAGTTGTCTTCACATGCACACGTCTGCAGCGCCCTGTCTGTTGGCTAAAACGAACTGGGTTGCCCCGGCGCATGACAGAGCGGTGAACCAGAAAGCGGAAGTGAGATAGTTGCGAGGGCGTTTGACTGACTTCTGCCGGTGCGTTGTTTTATGTTAAGGTCGACACAATAACAAAGCAGAACAAACTGGCCTTCTAAAACGAATAACACCTTCGAGAATTGTAGCTAAGGCATACGGCTGAGGATTCCGAAACCGGACACACATGAGCTTAGGGATACAGAAGGGTAGATGACGCGTGTGTGAGCATTCGCCTACAGAAATGACCAAACAAAGGACCGAAGGCATTTATTCCCAGACCATAAGATTTTCGAGAGATTAAGTTTGCTTGGGATGAACAACGCACCGTGTGTTAGTTGCAACTCCGGAAACGTTAACATCCTGGAGTACTTACTTGACTGACGGCTCATACAATGAGTTGGCAGCACCATACGCAGCAATGATTATGCAACGTTCCATTTATTTGAGAAGTCTTAATTTGGAGTCCTCCAAATTCTCAGCTTCATGTGTCGTGTTTGCTATGTATGAAGAGCTATTAGCGATTTGATGTACTGCCAAGTATGAGGTTGGTGCAAACTCTTCAGTAACTCACACAGTATTCCTAGTGAAAGGTTCTGAAAAAAGGAAGCAACTTATTCATAACGGCTCATTTACGCAAAAGTACACACCAATATATCTCGTGAGTTACATTATATTACTATTTAACCTTTCACAGAAAAGCATCCGTGTAACCTTCGCACACATCTGGCACCGTAAGTTCACTCGTCAACGTTTTATTTCACATGTACGGTTCGACAAACAATTTTTACCTGTTTTCATACGGAGTCCACATATGGTTCAGACATGCAACAGGTAACCTTTTTTAAGGCTTAGCCTGGTGAATTATCTTCAGTGTAGGTTAAAATGCACATGCAGGGCAGTCCATTCCCGTTATACTTTCACTCACTGAGCGCCACCCCGGCTTTTCTCAGTGTGGGGTCCTTATCGATGTTTCCATCGTTTCCGGCATTGTATTGTTATTTTATTGATGCTTGTCTGAAATCAGCGAAATCGGTTCCATATGACCACAGGATTAACATAGCTTCGTTGAACTGCTATTAGCCAGCTCTAAACCTGCTGATTTGTTTGGTATTCATCAAGTGGGATATTGTACATTTGTTCCTGAGGTCATTGGCCTGAAGAAGAGATTTATCGATCCCTCTGCGGCAACCGGATGAGTTCTGATAAAGAGCGAAACACTGTTTGGCTAAATAGTCCAGAATATGAATTCAAATTTACCATGACTTATTACTGATGATTTCTACACCACAGATCGATAATTTCACTGTTGAAATATTACGACTATCGTTTAGCCAGGTTACCTTCTGGATGAGTTAACAGCCTGTTAGACGGAAATCAGTTCAAATTTACCGGGTGATTAGAACTCCGAACGGGCTGACGCGCAGCCCTAAAAGTACCTACCAATTGCGTTACATCGCTCTGCATAATCACATGATATGTGAGGATTCCGCCATTACAGAAACCCTAGAAATGTTATTCAGCTTTTGTCGGCAGAAATATCCCAACAAGATGAATGAATCGAATAAGATAAGCATTGCTGAAAGGTTCAGGCTACATCTTAAATTAATGAGCCAACGCCGCCTCCAGGTCACTGTATAAAGTCATCGTTAATAAGTTAATTTCCTGAGTTGATAATTCATATCATTCTTTAGTTGCGGAAATGCATAACAACCTTTAATTTGTGGTCATGTCAAAGTATAGACCACATTTCATTGGAAAAATATTCCCAAAAAATAAAACCAGAATAACCAAAGTTAAACAATAAGTTTATCAAAGTTCGACAAATTCAGCCCGCGCAATGCGAAATCATCTAAACTTATACTATTTAGAGAAACTGGAGTCCAGACACCCCGTGAGAAAGTGAAGGTTTTATGTCGGGGTTATGCTTTGTTTGTCAGCAATTTGCGTCCCATAAAAATTCGGGGTGATTAGCCAGAGGACTAATTTGCAATTTTCTTTTCTCAACATTCTAGGGGGACATGTCAAGCTTTTATTCGTTTTGGCGTGAAATCTGAGCGGAATATGTATAACCGAATTATGAAGGAAATGGCACCACTGGGATGCTTTTAGCCAGCACGCTTTCAACCCTGTAAAAACAAGAAACTGACACTGCAGTTGGAACGTTAATAGCAGCAACGGTAAAAATTTCCCAGATTCACTAAAATGTTCATAAACTAGCCAACAGCGAAAGTGGTTGTTCCCTG
>SJOL01006043.1:212091-224352 GCA_004794785.1 Opisthorchis felineus
CTATATAGAATGTCACACCTGTTTCACCCACTTCTGCCAGTTCGTGCATTCTAGTGTATATTTTATCCATCTACACTAGGTCACTTGGAATTTGCTGCTATTTTCCGCAACTCTATTTTGAGTGCTTTTCCGGAAGAGCCAGGTGAATTTTGCGAGTTCAAAAACCACACTCTTTACTAGTGTAGCTTGCAGGTTTTCAGAAATTTCCTGCAGGCTTCCAGTTCAGTTGGAGTGACAATTTTAAAGATATAGCTGTATTGTTTATTATGCGAGGCATTGTAGATGAACGACGCAGATGAACCGATCCTAGCAGGCGTTTGTGTAAAAACAAGTCCGGCATGCCCAAGCATACTCCTGTAGACGGATTCATCTGCTGATAGGCAGGCCCAATAAATAATAACCTAAGTTTATCTACTGTAACGAGTTCGTCTCGATCTATCTGCCATAAAAAACGACCATATTGTTTTTGAAGATAGCCCTAACGGTCTACTGATAGCGCAGCCTAGTAGACGGGAAGAACCGAAGTTTGTTCCTTTGTCGCCTGAACAGTATGCAGCCACCTCCACGTGAGGTCACTACGGAGAAAAGGAAAGTGAGACCTCTCTTTTGGAACGGAATCCTTTTGGGGGTGCTGTGTAGGATCCAGCACAAGTTGAGAAAAACGTGGGGAAAATATGAGCGCTTCCAGAGGCAAATTCTTCAGCCAAAATTGAGTGGACTGGCTCAAGCCGGTCCTGAAAAATTTATTACAGCTCCACGTTTCTTGTCCATCTCAATAACCTCAGTAAGTTCAGCACCCAAAATGCGGTCTGTCCTGTGCGTCAGTCGATAGCCATGTCAGACTTTGTTAGGGTTTCTGCTGCGACCCTGCAAATTCACACCTCATTTGAGAAGTAAGGTCAAAAATGGTCGCCTGACTTATCAGTAATGAGGTCTATTAAGTACCCTGGATATTTCTGGTGCTGAGTGGGTTCGGTCTAACCAAATATCCGTTAACTTCTCCAGTCATTCTGGTCCAAATTTTACTTCTTTGGTGGTAGTCTCCGAAACTCGGAGAGATGTGCATCTAGTTTCTTAGCCTTGTGCATTATCAACGGCTAATTGTACTAGTTTTCTCTCATTGTGCATACCACACGGATCGTTGTCGCATACCTATACCATCGATATGGTGCACCGAATATTTCAGTCGCATGTGAATGTGACTGGCGGCGCCGTTAGATAATTTGGGAAGATCAGACTGAAAGAAGCTTGCTAACACAAGACGCTATCACACGGTCCCTAGATAGAAGCTAGTTACTCCTAATTTCATCTGATGGTACACTTAAATTCTTGTACAATCAGTCCACACAGCACTATGGACCAAACAGTCGAGATGTCTTATTGCCAACCTAGAATCGACGGAATATATACACGGTTTTTGCGCATACTGTGGGCTTAATGCCATACCCGATTTAAGGATTCATGAGTCAATTAAAAGTCACAAGTATGCAAGACAGACGAGTTTTGAAGTACACTTGTCTGCAAACCGAGTTGGTGATAACAACAGACTCAGCTTATTCTCAGATGAATCCCTCACAGATGATTTTCTTTAACTAAATATGCTGCACATTTGGAACAATATCGAAGTACACTTTCTTGACACAACAGTACACCACGTACAAGGTTACTGCAAACTCATCGACTGTCCACTGTCGGTTTCGTCCTTGTTCCGTACAGTTCGTTTTTAAGCTGGACATAAGGCTGATAGAGGCCCAAGAAGGACAAAACCGGTAGTAGGCTGTCAAAGAATTTTTACAATCCTAAACCTAGTGTGCTATATCAGAAAAATAAACCGATTTCGCTCATCATTTTTGGTCTAGTACTGTAGCGTAATAGAAGAAAGTGCGGTCATAATCAAAATTTTCCAATAATTCTAAAGTTCGTAATTATAAACGGGGACGACGTTTCCTTTTTGTCAACCTGCATTTAGTAAACAGAGTTATCTGGATTAGATAAAGGAAGAACCGGCGATATGAGTCCACCATACCTAAAAAGACACCATCATCTCCGCGAATTAGGACCACTTTGATCCGGTCGCGTGGGATCGGTCTCAAAAGTGATGACTTTTGAGAGATGGCCTCCCGCTTTCCCAACAGGAACTACCCTCAGTGGCCTCGTGCCGCTGGACACCACGTAAATAAAGACCGGGATGCCAGATTCGTGCGCTGGACCTTTACGTATCTGTACATTAACAGGTTGTCTGAATGCTAGCATGACCACAGCACTGTTCGTCGGAAGCGACTGAGAGTTCCGTAATATCCAGACGGTGCACAACTGTCATAACTTCCTCCCCAATGTAAAAACCATCATTCAGATAACAGTACTTGTGAATATTTGGGTCCCCCTTAGAAGAGGCTTAGTATAGGCGCAGTCCCCGAGTTTCCGTCAACCTTATGTCCTACTTGAATCCAAATGGCAGGAAATTGGTGAAACACACTCATTTGCATACCAATTCGGTTTAACGGGAGACTCACCTGGAACCCAGCTGAATCTCTCGTTTATGATGTTTTTAAGTATCATTAACATCATAAACGAGAGCTTCAGCTGGGTTCCAGGTGAGCTTCCCGTCAAAAACAAATTGGTATGCAAATGGGTGCATTTCGCTAACTGGTATTGAACTTTCGTCAAGAAAACAGAGGAGATATGACGGGCACGAGTATTTACTCATTGATCCATATTGTTTGGGCATGATTTAATTGTGGGTGGCCAATTGTGCCACCACATTGTCTCTGAATATCCCCTTAGTTAACTTTAGCACCTGTTTTGTTGAAGCGACTTGCCCAATCCCTAGTTTTTTGTGTTAGCGTCACAATGACAACATTCAAACACTGACACCTGAGCAACACTGTCAATAAAGCCGTAAGTAAATCTGCTGGCGGTCAGATGGTTCGAGGATGAGTGATTTCGGAGTTGAAGTTTTGGTAACAGCTGGACGTCGAAGCTTCAGACGGGCCGCGTTGTTCATAATTCTGAATTCAATCATGACTATCGCGGTCTTCCCAAGCGCTTCGAGCACCACATCCGACCTCCTTATTCGCCCAATTCAAAGTGGTCAAATGGTGCCTTGATCTTTATGTCACTTGTGGCTCCTAGGCTTTCATGAAAACGCTTTAGTTTCCCATGCGCCATCTGAGAGCATGTATTTTCCGTCAACCTTGGAATTACCGAGGCACGTCGTTTGTTGCGGTGGGCTTTCTGGATGCAGCTCTTCCATCACGGTAGGGGAGCCTTCCTCAGCATGGCAGCGTCGTATCTCATTCTAAGCAGGTCCAGTTTCATCTGTTTCGATTGTTCCTGTTTGGTTCAAGAGGAGACTGTTTGGCTCGATAAGACCACTCGATTTAAAATGAAAAGTGGGGAAATCTTCTGCGGTAGTATTTACAACAACGGGTGAATAGTAGTCACGGATAAGATCTACCCCAGAGTAAGAGCGAGTTGAACAGTGAAAAAAGCTCTCAGGATGATCAAGGCGGCAACAGTAAACCCGAGAGTTTCAGCGAAAATTACTTGATCAGCCGCAAACAGAATGATCCACAACATGGACGCCAAAAACCGATGATGTACAAACTCACTTATCATTCCAAAATTGGCCTCACAGCCGAATTACCTCGTCACCTAACAAACATCTTGCAGCGACTGAGTCACTATTAGTGAGAGTTGGCTTTGGCCAGCTCCCTGAAGCAGAAAAAAGATAAAATATCAGATTTGTTTAATCGCTCCGTTGCTTGACGGTTATCTGAAGCACATTCTTATCCGTTCTTTTGTTCATTTCGGAGACCGTTACTTTCGACAAAGTTCCTGGAATGGTGGATCCGTTATTCATGTGTGCTCAACTTTGTACATAAAACTCATGTTCAATGCCATGCCATTGATTATTAGCCTGAAGTCCTAACGGATACCGTTCGTTTTATCTTTCCTAAAAAATTGGACAGGTTTTGAGCCCCTTTGTTTGACGTTCCGAAGTTTTCAGTTCACCACCTACTAGCCTCCTATTGAAGCAGGAGCACTTCGTTGGGGGCTCTAACGTGTTGTTGCATACTGGCACAAGGGGGTAATATTTGCAAATGTTTCTAACTTCCACCAAGTAGGCGAACAACGCTTCGTTGTCTGCAGTATTGTGAAAGCATCAACCGATCGCTCTGTGGTTGTATAATTCGTTTTCCGGACGGGTTACAAAGCTGCTCTATTATCTGACTTGGTAACCCACCAGCTGATCAAAGGAAGCCGATTCGTTTCAGAGATTAACTTTAGTCCCAGCTGATCTGAAGCCAGTTTCATTGTTCGACACTTGTGGTGTACTCCCCTGCCGATAAAATTTAATGAATCCATGGAGAATCAGTTCGCTGTTATGAAACAAATAGCCTTTTTATGTGTAACACGGTTGCCCCTGTAATAGAAGACACCTCTCACAACTACAATGGTCGCAGCTCATATTGACTTAAAACGGGAAAAATAAATCTGTGCTTATTTGCTTGAGAGGATTCGGTTGGAGGTATCGCTAGTCTGCAATGTTTCATTCACAGCCGTGAGCACTTTACATTTGTCCACCTCACAAAGGCCACGTTAACCAAAATCCGTAGTTTTGTCTGTAGCGACGCTAGACGGTGTGATGCGCTAGTGTATCTACTTATACAGCGACGGGTGTGAAGGGTACACACTGAGTAGGTCACTATGACTGGCGAAGAAACTCTTACAAAATTGTCAAGGTCAGCGTCTGAACGGCCTGAGCTCTTAGTATTCTTCTTCAAATCCAGAAATGAAACCTTCGGTAGAGGATCAGGACGCCTTTCGGCTACTCCTTCACGTAACAGCTCAACAGAGGTTTACAAATCTAACGTACCTGGTTTACAGGGTTTGGGAACTGGATGCTGGAGCAGGTACCTTGTGGGATGAATTTGTGACCTACTCTTTTTTGCATCCTCTCGTAGCTTTTGATTTAGTGCACAGAAAAAAGCCTGATAACAGGTCTGCGTCACTTAGTTAACACTTATTTAGAAGTGTCATGACCTATTTAACACGTCTTTTTTAATGTGTTGGACAAGTTGGGCCAACCTCCTCGTAATCGGCTTTTGACTCGAGAAGCCTCATTACCCAATCCGAACTTGCGTCGATTTGACTGTTCCAGTGAACGTCTTTGTAGGACTCATGCGACGTTAGTTCTTCATTATAACTAATGATCAAGAGAGGACTTATCCTAACAGTTTCTTGTCGTCATATTTTTTGCGTCCAAGTGTCCCCGAGCGTACGTCAGCTGCACCACACCGCAACACGAACGACTCTGCGCCCATTAGACGTCTTCAGGGGCATGCCAGTAGTGAAGGTCATTGTTCCGATATTATAAATGATAATGCAAAATTCGAAATGAGGACTTCCTCTGATTCTGAGCAGTTGTCATTAGGATGTATGAGGACCGTAACGTATGCACGGTGTTCATTCATTTCAAACACACACAGCCTTAATTTGAAATATATGTCCTTTTGCGTTCAACACTAGCTCGCCAGAATTAAGCGCATCTAGTAAGATCATGGCTAAAACCGACCTCAAAGCAATCTGTGGGTAAAATCAGGTTTAGCTTTAGGATCCTCGAAAATCCGTACAACCAAAAATCAGGCCGCTTACTCTGGGCCGGCAATCTAATTATCTTTGAAAAAGTCGCATACCAGTTAACAGTTTTACGTGAAGGACTAGTGCAGTGCGTCCGCCTAAAAACCGCGAAGGTCAGAGTTAAAGTAATGATTTTAGGTGCGCTGCGAATGACTTGGTCAACGTGTTTCACAGGAAGTAATGAAACTTCAGATTCTTTGCCTATCTCACAGTTCTCCAGTAATGGTTTAGGCTGGTAATCTTCAAGGAGACGACGGAAGGCTGAAGCAGACTGACAGACAGAAGTTGTGTAGGAATAGAGCATGTCGATAATGTAGGTATTTGTGATTAACGTTCAAGATTGTTCTGCCTACCAAAGTGTCAGTCAGATGCATTATGTGGTTGTCACGTCATGATGTAGGACGTGTTTCACGTGCAACTTCGCTAACAGTCACGGATGGTACAATGAAGCAACTATTTTACAGGGTTCGGGAGCACTGCCAAATTCGCTTAACTTGAAATAACGAGCCCACTTCCAACGCAAATGGCATGCGTTCGATTGGTTCCGGCAATACGGTCGAGCTTAGGAAATCCTTTGAAGTGATACATCGAGTCTCGACGACCAGATTTTTGTCGCCAATACAACATCCACCCGAAAGCACAAACCTCACCTTTGTGTGCGTGGCCCTCAGGCAATTTACAACACATTATACATAAAAGTGGTAACTGATGAAGGCAATTTAAGAGTCGTGAAGATAAAAATCCACTAGTTCACAATAGGTTATGCAACATTCACTTCGCAAATGCCGAAGATCAGAAGGCTGATACCAACCACTACATGATTGGGAGTCGATTCTGGCCTGCAGTTTCTGCCGGCCGGTTGGACTTCCGTGCCCTTACGAATAGCTTTTGAACACACAGGGCAAGTTTGCTCAGCCGGAGATACGTATCGGCAGCAGCCAGCAGTCGATTTCACATAAATTTTGAATGAGTCGCCAGGGCTCGGCACACCGTCTGAGGTGGGAGTTACATATAATCTCTCGTGTATTTCATATCTGTACGAAAAATTCCAGCTGTTTTAGCGGGATACACTTATTTGCATACCAGTTTGGTTTTGGTGAGGCTCACCTTAAACCCAGCTGAATCCCTCGTTTATGATATTCCTAAGGGCAAAACAGGCCGTTGGCTGCTGAAGGGCTTTCAGCAACCCTCTGTGTAATGTATTACGTCTACTCCGTTGTTTTACTTAGGCTTCGGCATCCCGATGGTAGTGTGGCTTTGCGCAAGATGGTTAAACGTTTGTTTAATTTAGCGCTATTTTATAACAGTTCATAGGAAAGGACGGACAGAATATTAACTTGAAACATATCCAGAAATTTCATGGCACCCAGCGGAAGCAACAGTCCCTGATGACTAGTACAGAATGGAAGATTTCATTATCTATTTGGCATAGAGGTTTTTAACTGGAACCTTAAGAAGGTTAACTTGTCTCTCATCCGACTGGCTGAGGTTTAACAACCGAAATTGCTATCGCAATGCAACTGTCGATTTGGTTCATAACAACAGATCATAAGCGGTATGATTTTCCTCTTCAAATGTTCGGTCATCCTCAAGCTCCTGATTCTCCTCTTACTTGATTCATAGAAAAGTGCACATGTGTCATAAGAACATGGAAAAAGCTTACTTATCTCGACGAAAAATTCTTCTATTTTTATTAATTTTCTTTCAGTTAGGCCATTATAGGATACTTTAAAACAGAAATCGATTGTAAGCAATCCGTTTGATTTGGAGAACTATATATGTACAATTTCAATGATACTCACGATAAATCAGAAATAAGGTGCTTGTAATAATGTAAGTGGTACACAAGATAAACTAAAAAAGAGGCAAAGCGACTTAGATACTTTAGATAGTTAGATACTTAGTATGCTCTCTGAATGACTGAAACTGCTTCAAAGACTTACAGTCCATGGAATTGAAAGAAACAAGGGGCTGCTGTGTGACCGTATTAAGAGACTATTCCTGCTAAAATGCATAGAAGTACAGCTAGGGAAGATACATGATGGATCTCGATTTGCAAGCGATGAACCAACAGACTGCGATCGGTAACAGACGGCCAGGGCATAGGAATGCTGCTGAAGGACCATAAGGAATGGCTACAGTGAGCAAAATAAATACGAACTGAAAAGTTGTGAAAATGATTGCATGAATAAATAATGGGAGAGGAATCAATCCAATCCATCGGATAGAAGGAACTACCGGATCGTGTGTTGTCAACTCTGGAGTAACTTTTTCAATGTTCGCAGCTTGCTTTTGCGTGGACATGTCCGATAACTCTGTTTCACCGGTTTCTTCTGGGGCGGGTTTACTTGATGGGTCGTAGCCAAAATACCATATCACATAAGGTAGGTAGATCAGAAGGAACATGTATAACTAAAACAAGCAAAGACAAACCAACATTATGGAGTCTACTAGCTAAAAAGTAGAACATGTTCAAACAACATTTTACACGAAATCTCATATGACCAGCCTAGCATGCAATATTGGTGACTGACCTGAATTAGTTCGAGGGAGTACGTGACAGCGTCGACAACGAACTGATGGAATACGAAGATGCCAAAGCTGAAAACAGCACCAAACTGTTGGCTCAAAATGAATCCAATGTAACTCGGACCTGTTGAAACGAATGGTTTGGTGAATGGACGTCACTCACAAGTCACCGTAACCCAAAAATTGAATAGGCAAATCTGACTCAAATAAAAAGTTCAACTCAGTCTTGATTAACTTTTAATTGTCCCCACGGATACCCTCCACAGTGTCAGTACTTCATCCAGGTTAAAGCGGGATGAAAAGCGACTGCGGTGAATCATTTGGATAAAGCAAATGCTGCAGCTTAGTCACCTAACGGGTTTGAATGGATCTCTTGAGCTGAAAATACAACCGGTTGTCGCCACAGCGGTAGCATACAAGCACGGCGCAGAGCAGTGGCAAATCAAAGAAAAACTGAATTTTCTGATGAACAACTATGTTCTACACGGCATCCAAAGCAAGCATTGCTGCAAACACCGGGTGGAACAAACGAGAAAGATGTCTTCTATCAGACTACTTCAACATAGACCTGTTATTAAAATACACGACAAATTTTCACTGATCTCTGTGTCGGAAAGGACACCAGTTCCACTGCAACGACAATAATATACTAGCCTAGCTCAGAACAACAAGAAAAAGAAATTTATGAAAACATAATACTTTCACGAAGACATCAATAACAAGCATCCTAAGATTGACCTCATTTATCGATCGCTAACCACAACAGATTTCCAGAATTGCAACGCTCAAAATTATAAAACAAACCAGGAAAAATCTTACGGAAAACGATGGGAGCCTACATCCAACGTATATAAGAACTTCACCGGAACAAAAACCCAGCCAATAAATTAAAAACAAACAGAATAAAGGAAGGCACATGGCTAGCCAGTCAACTGCAGGGAAATAAACCATTTTAGGTAAAGAACACAACCACCCAATCAAACTTGGTAAAATCGAACCAAAGCAAAATGCAGTTGGAGAACAGATCACTCGAAATACAGAGCGAAAATTGCTAAAGATAAAAGGCACCGGGATGGCCAACTAAATTAAAAAAGAGCAGAGCGCAAGAAACTCCAAACAGACCAATCAGAAAACAGATCGGGGCTACCGGAGAAAAGTTATCTAACCGACTGGAAATTAACGGAAGAACGCGATCTGCAAACGGGTTGCAAACGTTGTTCTGGTGTCAAACCAATTTAACAGGAACCGTTAAAAGCGGAAGAGGTAGCCAACATCTGAATGCCAGTGTGGCGGTGAACCCAACATTTTCTATGCTAGTAGTTCACATGTGTGGTGCATCTGATTCCGGAAATGAATAGGATTGCAGATAACTTCTGTTTTATAATTTGCCCACTAGGGTCCATGCAAGTATGATGCCTGACAACTTAAGCGGATAGAGGATAGACCATACATTATACATAACATAAATTCCATATAGTAAAATGGGTGTATAAATATAACGCCACGGACTACAACATAAAATATAATGTGTACTCTCAGTCCATGGAGAGAACAGAAAATATGCCAAGTTTTTTGCTTAGTGTGATAGGAAAAAAAGACCACAGCAACTCACCTAAACATTGATAGAAACATAGACCCAAGATTGATAGAAACGAACAGTTGGAATGCACGATTCTATAAAGGCCCTGATAGAATTGATATTTCCGTCTACTCCTGACTGAAAGATGGGATGAATAGAATAGTTGCTTGTAATCTGTTATCGAATGGTGAACGGACTAGATATATGTTCTATTCTTCATGTTCATTAGAATGAATTCCTGAAGAAACCAACGTTTGTTTTATCACGTACCACGTGTAGAAACAGCTGCAGCACTCTTCGTATGACACTCACTTAGTCAGTGAAAACTCCTAATGATCCACCACACGTTTCGTTCATTCTAAAAGGCCCATCAGGTAGGTTTAGTCCAGTCTTACTTAGTACTTGAACACCAAGATAAATATACGTGGAAAATTTACAAACAATGATTAGGGGTATATGAGAGAAGATAGTATGATATGTTATATATCGTTCCAACTGAAGTGTGCTGATACCTTTGCGCAGCCCATCCATTCGAAGAAAAGCATAAATGGGGAGTTAATTTGAATTTCAGTTGAATCTCCAGGCAAAATCAACACAATTTGCAAATGGACGTTTATCTCCACAGCATCTTTAAATCGCGTGATTCTAAATCCTTCATGCTGTGAGCTACAACCCGATCGTTTCATATTTCTTTCTTGTTGATGTCTAATAGCGTAAACGTTCCGTCTGACATTCCTCAGCCTTGTAGACATAGAATTATGGATATGACAAATAACCAAATCCGACCAATTTCGTACTCTTCACGCTAGACCCCTTGGGGGCGATGAAGGTTTCTCTAAAAAGGTTATCTTAAATTTCTGACCGAGAAAACACAAATTTCTCAACCGGAACCTGAAACGCATGGACTGACAATGAAACTATGGTCACCATCGCCTCTAACAGTTTCGCTGTCTTAAATTAGTTAGGTTGGGTTTCCGGTTTCTCTTTCCACGCAAAAATGAGGCATACAACTACTGGCAAATCGAGACTTCTCTTGCTGTTCACGCAGGTGACTGGATTTTCAAATGTTTTTTTTTAAACCAAAATTAGTGGTGTTATTTGCGTAGTTGACTCTTCGCAGTATTCTTCTCTTCATGTAAATGAAGTAGCCTTTTTTGACTGAAATCCAATTTTGTTGTAAACCTAATGTGCTTCAACTCCATGTCTCGTCATAATTCAACTTTTATCAGTTGTTTACGGGTTCCGGGCAAATCTCAGCTCGGATTTTACCATAAAAATTGAGCGCCATGTGGTGTACAATATGGAAAGTTGTTTAGTCAAAACAGCATAGCGGAATGAGATGTTATGATACGACGTTTCGGATGCCGTTTTCGAAGATTTTTACAAAAAATTGAATATGCAGGAAGTGCGGCGTTATGTGGGCCCGCCTTCGTGTCTTCTGATGAGTGTGTTCCTGGCAGTCACACAGTCGACCAGGCCACTTTGTCTACTGAGGTGTGCAAGACAGACAGACGGGATGATTTCTCCATCACGTTAGCTGACGAGTTCGGCTGTGTTAATCTCTAGTGCTTGAGTTCACGTACGCTCCACGTACGACTTGAATTTTGACTTGAATCTATGTATGTCATCAAAGTTTGTGCAGACCAGGACAAGACTTCACATGGCTCGATAATCAAGGGAACAAAGATCGAACGGACAGAAGCACTTCGTTTCTTGAGGTTTACAGACGCCGACCATTGAACTCAACTGACTAAAAATGGGAAGTGTGTAATCAAGACAGAAGGCATCACAATGTCGCTAACTGCCTTTGAAGTAGCGCAAAAGACCTGCTAAAGTTTTTTTACATGACACACTGTGATTCTCACGGTCAGCCCACTACTTCAGAACTGACAGCCTGCTTTATTCTGAGCGGTGTAATCATGCATGTCCGAGCTGGGAGGTAAAAACGATCACTTCTTAAAAGAATGGCAATGCCTTCGGTCCTGGTCTTTCCACCCCAGTTTCCGGCCAAAGCTTTTCTGATAGGCATGCTTGAAGCATCTGAACGCTACCATCTTTTGGATTACGACCAAAGCCAGTTGCTTGCATTGATAGCCAGTATTCATGGACGAAATACTCTTAGACTAAGTAAATGTCCATGTAAAAGTACCTCAAGTCCCTTTACTTTCTCCGAACCTGTTTTTGTTTCATCGTCTTCATTCGTCTTCTTCTACGTGGTCCGTTATCTTTGCATTCACATATGACAGTACCCCGTAATGCACATTATCTCATTCTTTTACCATCGTACCCTAGATTCACCTTAATCATCACGTCCGAATAAGGGACGTGCTTGAGTGATGTTTCTGGTGAATCTCAGACCTCAAGCACCGATCAGGTAACTATCCTGACTCATCACACACATCCCTGGCGAAAGAAGCATGAACAGGTTCGAATCCTCAGACACCAGAAACATGAAAACTAGCTGCCTTATTGGTTCGGGACTTGAAATGTGTTCAGTTATTGTTTTTGTT